>JAODAC010003065.1:0-35229 GCA_027575185.1 Mimaenictus wilsoni
ATGTTCGTCGCTGCGTGGGTGGGCAAAATAGGGAGATTTCTGTGCGACCCTGTGAAAAGGACGCTGGAGGTAGGACGTGGGCGGCGTGCCACTATTGGTGGTAGGCGCTCGAAAAGGGATGGATTGCCTTCTCTCGCTCAAAGTCGTGGGCGGAGGCGAGATCAAGATGAACTGTCGTTTTAAGAATTCTGTTTAACAAAGTTAGTCACATTTGTACTCCCAAACAAACTGGCATTTTCTTCACCAACTTTCTACGTTTGCAGCGGACGAGTAGTCCACGGATCCTGACTAAAATAAAAGATCCGCGTTAATTCGCGGGTTGATGTTGCTGTTCGCAACATATGGTCAATTGGGTTAATGAGTATAAAAGCAAAATTGCAGAGGTTTAAAATAAAAACGTGGGCATGGTTTAGATAGGACCTGGAAAGACCAATCAAAGACGAATTTTATGGAAATGTAAAAATCCACCATTTTTAGAGATATCGGGCAATGAGGGCGTCTTTAAATTTAGATCGCGTGGGGAAGGGGAAAATTTTTATTTAAAAGATTGTCAAAAGAGCAAAAAGGTTCCCCAATCGTAGAATCAAGACGAGATTCAAATATTTTCGCAGAATATCTCGACTCTTCATCGTCGGTTATATCAACAACTCTCAGAGAGAGGCGGCAAATATTTATCTTCAGGGCTTACGTCTGCCAGACGCCCCCGTAGCGCTTACGGAAGGTAAGCGGGTGGGTTGTGCTTGAAGTGTTCAGCATATGCGCCACCTGGATAACGGCCTCCTTTGCGCCCTGCTGCTAGTGCAGGCTCAAGTTTCGGGAGTCGCACCAGCATCATGTCGCGCGCAATTAATACCGTGTGCAGACACGCGCACGCAGATAATACACCCCGGCCGACGAAATGCGCCTCTCGTCGCGTCGTAATAGCGGCGGCCGCCCATTACACCGAATTCAAATTAAATTCTAATCGTCTTACTTATGCTCGGTCCCAGTTGCCGTTGTTCGGGGGCCCGTGAGGGAAGATCGCGGTTTTCGGCCGAGGGATTGCCGCCCTCCTTTCCCAACTCCCTTTCGCGTCTCCTATGTGTGCAAAAGGTGTTTGTAACAATAAATGCGAGTTACGTTTGCTAAGCGCCGGGTAACAGACTGTCTCGTTAAATAACAACATATTGTTATATTTGGGTCATCTGTAACTTGGAGATTACAAAACAGGGCGAATCTAAAAAGTTGTTGTGCTATTGGATGTGATGGTACAGTGATAACAAATCGACTGTTTAGATTACCCACAAATAAGATTCCTGAAATTAAACACAAAAAAGACAAAAATGATGACAAAAAATTAGCTATAACCAACCTTAAAACCTTAATGTAACCTTAAATTTCCAAGGGAAGAATGACCAGGAAATTGAAGCTAAATTACTGGCAAAAAAAGAAAAGCATACTATGCAAACAAGAAAGTACTAAATAGCAAACAAATTAGCAAAAACACAAAAATAGTGTCACGATCGAGGATTTTGAATAGGGGTTAACTCGCTTGGCTTAGCTTGCGTGACAACCGGGCAGAAATGCAAGGTAGAGAAATAGAAAACATTTCTAAGTGCAAAATATAAGAATTTATTTAAAGACTCACCAAAAGGCTTTAGACATCTCGGTTTGAGCACTGCACACTGGACAAGAGAAGAAGACTGCCGGCAGCTTGGTGCGAACTGACTTTTTCAGTCGGCTGAAAGCCTTTTTATAGAGCCTTTTTGTTTAGGTGGGCACAATTCTAATAAACTATCTATGCTTAGCCAGTGCTCAGTCTTCCTTCTTTGACATATTGCAACATTGCAGTCCCTTGCCTTATAAAAGTAACGTATGAAAATGCCTAGAGACGATTGATGCCCAAGGTGCGCTCGCACTCTTTAGCTGAACGCAGAAATGCTTATAAGACCAGTACTAATGTATGCTACAGAAACCATAACCATGACTAAGATTCAGGAAGAGGCGCTAGCTATAGGTGAGCGACGTACAATAAGAAAGATACCTGGAGGAGTAAAACTGGGGGACGAAGTAACTGGAGCCTTGACACAACAAAGAAATAGAAGGGAAATTGGAAAATGACTTGGTTCCCAGAAAAATAAAGCAAAGAAGAGCAGAAAGGCTGGGGCATGTATGGAGGATGACAGAAGCAGTACCAGCCAAGCAAATTTTAAACTGAATTCTAAAATTGAAGAGAGGACGAGGGAGACCAAGGCACAGGTCACAAACGAACTGAAAGCAGCAGGGATAAGAAACTGGAGGTAACTAACACACGACAGGAAAGAGTTGAATATCGTAACACACAAAAGATGAACACGCAAAAAGTCGAAACCAATGTTCCCTTCGACGTCTGCAAAAATGTTTGGACCACTACATGCGAGTTACGTCTGTTAAATGCCATGCTATATAACAACATATGGCTATATTTAGGTCATTTGTGACTAACCCCCAAATCAGTAAGAGCTGGGCGAAACTACAAAGTTATTTTGTCACTGTTTGTGCAGATATCGCGATTTCAATTTGATTTTTTACACATTTTCAATTGGTACCATGAGTTCTAAATTATCTGCAGATAATATTCATACCCACAGATCACATTATTTCTACCTCCTACTCAGGCCACTGAAAAGCAAAATCAAGTTGATAAAATTCCTAGCCGTAGATCACGATGTTCCTCTCATCTACTCGCTTGGTTTATTGGTACCAAATTCAAATGTCTTTATCATCACTTCATCCCTAGAAGGAGATAAATTAGATACATTCCACTTTGTTTGTGGTTCAATGATATTTTGCATTGAATTAAGACGAGGTTGATATCTGTGAACTATTTTCATGTTCCTTGTTATCAATCCTCAGTTGTGTCAAGAACCACTGTATCCCTCGATGTCTCTAAAAGGTGTTTGCAACAATAAATGCAAATGACGTTTTCAACGCTCTTGTCAACAAAGCTCTTGTCACCTTAAATAACATATTTCGTTATATTCCGGTCATTTTTGAACCTGTGCCAACAAAGGCGCCCGAAATTACGACGTTGGTTATGTCCACGCCGTTTGACGTCCTTATCCACATCAAATTATCATAATTTCTTTACACCCATGTCCTCCTACCATCAATTAACCCCCTCCCCTCCCCCGTTTCATTGCCCGTCATAATAAAAATGCAGAAAAGATGTGCTCATTACAATTACCTCCTATCGATCTACGTGGAGGGTTACAAAAAAGGGGCACCATGTCACACTGCCATTATCACCAGCTCGTCATCGCTCTGAAGGCCAACGGTGGCGGTTTGGGGATAAGCGCTAACGTTCGACACGATGGAAAGTGGTGTAATTGCTTTTAATAAAATTCAATTAGCGCGTGCTCGCCGCGGCCATATTATGCAGGCACGTACCTCACCGTCCTCGACTTCCACCTGCGTCGCGCGCGATAAATAATTCCCGGCGCAGGTAACAGAAGCGTCTCCAAAGTGCAATAAATTTACGCCGGTGATATTAAAACATAACGGGGATAATTCGCATTAATAGAAACGCACGAAAATAAAATGGGTAGGAAGGCACAAAAATAGGCCTTCATAAAATTTAATTCACTCATATTTTGCACATATTTTCACGTTGGTCTTCTTTGAAGTCTTAAGTGGCAGACAAATTAAAATTCACAAATTAAAGACTAGATAGAATTAAGTTGAGTTTCTGTTTTCTTTACTTAACTAACTTGAATTTCTTCTTATTCGTTAGCACTACAGGCTGATGTCAGCTCATTCCATGTTTTTCCCTCCAATTTCTCTGTATAGCAGCAGTTCTCATACTTTTTAATTTTTTTCGTGGGGTCCCCTTAAGAAACGTTTTATAGTACGTTTTATAGTACCCCACGTTGTTGTGTTGGAATTAATGATGAATAGACGAGTACCAGCAGAGGTCCCATATGAGACAAATCAAATCAAATTTGATCCTAGAGCGACCACCGTCTGTTTTTCGCGTGCGTATTGAGACCCGATTTGATAGAACCCATAGAAGACACCACTTTGAGGATTACTGGTTTACAGTTTTGTGGTACAGGATAGAGTCTCAGATACATGGTACATACCAGTTTTAAATTACGATTAAAAAGCGAGAGATATCGGTAAAGAAAACGCATGCGAACTTACTTAAGCTTATAGACCGAATGAATCAAAATTGTTCCAATACCAGCTGCTTAAGCTCTACGAAGATACATAAAAGGTAGGGAGGCTTAAGGATGGTGGTTAGATACGTGAAATAGGTGAGTAAGATCTGATAGAGATAGGTAAAGAGTAAGAGAGAGTAAGAATGAAGGTGACCAGGGTTTTCTGCGAAGTTAGTAGAAGCTTTACAAGAAGAAGAAAGGTATGAAAAGTATGAAACCTATTAGAGGGTTCTGAGCATAAAAATGTTTGCAAATCATAGAAATTATTTACAAAATAGAAAAAATATATACAATGCGAATAAATCGGTACAAATATATTCCGGCCACCTCCCCTCAGTTTGCATGATCTGGTACCCGGTGGTGTAGGAGCTTCCACGAATATCCCTTTCTAATTTCTTCCCTCACTTCCAGGACTCTCACTTACATTGCTCTTTCAGCTCCCATGGGAAGACCCCCCGCCCTCCCATTGCTGTGTCAGCGCCACACTTGTCTTTTGCAGCATTCTTCGTTTTCATCTCTCCCAGTCTATTCTGGCCACGTTCCCACAGTTTGTACGAGTTGTAGCAACTTTTCAGAAAGCGTCCCTGTTTAATTTGTTCACCACGCAGCACTAGCGTCATCTATTCATATCTTTGTGATTAGGGTTTTCTGCGAAGTTAGTAGAAGCTTTACAAGAAGAAGAAAGGTATGAAAAGTATGAAACCTATTAGAGGGTTCTGAGCATAAAAATGTTTGCAAATCATAGAAATTATTTACAAAATAGAAAAAATATATACAATGCGAATAAATCGGTACAAATATATTCCGGCCACCTCCCCTCAGTTTGCATGATCTGGTACCCGGTGGTGTAGGAGCTTCCACGAATATCCCTTTCTAATTTCTTCCCTCACTTCCAGGACTCTCACTTACATTGCTCTTTCAGCTCCCATGGGAAGACCCCCCGCCCTCCCATTGCTGTGTCAGCGCCACACTTGTCTTTTGCAGCATTCTTCGTTTTCACATCTCCCAGTCTATTCTGGCCACGTTCCCACAGTTTGTACGAGTTGTAGCAACTTTCCAGAAAGCGTCCCTGCTTAATTTGTTCACCACGCTGCACTAGCGTCATCTATTCATGTCTTTGCAAAATATATCCTCTAGAAGAAAATAATTGCATATGCTCTAATTTTCAGCTATGGATTAAATGAGACACAAACCGGATATGACATCAAATAATAGTACGCGATGATTCGCCCAGATTGTACTCATTCTAAGACCCAAAAAGAAAAAGGCGAAGAATTGCGAACAAGAATTAAAACAAAACGAGCGTCAGATATCTTATCGGACTATCTCGATTCTTCCTCGTCATTGATATCAACAACCATCAATTATCTTGATAATCATCCGTGTATCATGGGTTTACGCCCAAAAACACTCACAGAATTTATCACACGTACCGGGATCAATCAAACACAATTAAGGTACGATTTTCTTTATTTTCAAGAAAACTTATCATGCGAGAAAGGAGTAATGAGTACCTGCATTTGGATTTTGCACGATATTTAAGTTAAAAATTGATAACATTTTTATATAACCTCGTTTTTTGAGTTGCTCAGCTGCGTATACTTAATGTTCATCGGAAAGTATAGCTACTGTTTCATTTGTGATAAAACTGATGAAAGTTGAGTAAAATTTTCCCAGCCAGAAAAAATACTTCAAATGACTTATCGCATGGATTACTCTTTTATTTATATTCTCTATATTCCTATGTTCACAAATCATACACCAATCGATTCAGAAGAAAATTTGCCACAATCTTTCGTAAGATTTTCTTCGATTAATTATTTCGGAGCGATGTTATATGTCGCAGAACTTGAGTTGATTTCAGATAAAAGACTCGGGCTAAAGATTCAATTTTTTCAGTTTCAGAATTTTAACTACATATCTCTGTGGAAACGAAGATTCAAACGTAATATATCTCACTGCGAAAAACACATTCTCTTTAGAGATTGTTAAAAATTTGATTCACAACCACGGCATGACCTCAGACACAGCTTTGCAGCGGGTTTTTGTGTATGATGTGATTACACTCGCCGAATTCCTCAGCGTACTCAACGTAATTAAACGAAAACAATCCGAACTGAAGGTAAATATTTTCCTACATATTCTTCAGCCTATCGGATGTTTTGCTTAATTATTTTCAGCATTGTTTGTTAATTGTCGATGGACTTAATGCTTGTTATATACCAGCCGATAAGCAGGATTATTCTGTGAACATTCCTGTTATGACTAAATTATTTCAGCATATTAAAGAACTCGCTGTTTCTTTAAATCTAACAGTATGTTGTTATAATTTCGTTCTTTTTCATTTGTTCCAAAATAATTTTGGTGAATTACAGGTGCTTATTATAACAGAACAAACGAAGGAAAGGATTCAAAATGAATTTACAGCAACTCATACTCATGACGAGCGATATAAACAATTTATTGATGTTCGAGTTTTGCTACAAAAGTCGCCAGGAGAAGACGAATGGATCCCTGAAGTAATAACCCCTGTAAGTTGACATTAATTTATCAACAACATAAAAATTTCAAAAAGTTTTGAATTATAGTACCTGAAAAAATCATGAAAACCAGGTATTTCCGGCCAGTCTGCTTAAATTCTCAAATTATATGTTGGTACGCCAGTTTTACAAAAAGTAACTAGATTTTTGCGGCATGCATTCGCGAAGCTTTGGTATTGTCTTCTCTGTGCTAAGACTAAAGTGAGCTGTCAAAAACATTTCTGTCACAGTAAGGTTAAATATCTTGCAGTATGAGTACTATTTCTTTAGTTTCCTACTGATTTATAGACATTCTTAGGGTGAGAATACAGTTAATTGATTTATTTATACATAGAGAATGCATGCCAACAAAGTTTAGGGTGGTAAATGAACGGAAATTCTATCTCAAATACTTTTACCCGAAGTTAAATAAAATAAATGAGGTCATGCATGTTACTGCGTTAAATTAAGCAAGACGTAGTTATTTTGAACGATGTGTTCATTGTCATTTTACGAATTCCAACACTTAAGTCTACTTATAAAACTATGTTTCATGGAATGATATTAAAATAAGATTAATGCTTCATGCATGACATATTAGTGACTGATTTGTAATCTGTTTATATTTATTTCCAGGAACGAGTAATTTAAAATTTATTTTTGTCAGTAAGAAAATATATGTACAAATTAAATGATTTTATTTTTAGGTGTTCAATGGTAATGGTGGAGTGTGAATTGGATAATTACATTAAAAAGGATCATTCCAAATGCCAAAATGATGTCTTCAATAACTTATAGTTTATAAAAATTGGGTCATTTCTTATTTGTGTTAGAATACTCTGTTCAAATGATTTGTTGTTCAGTTTTTATCTGTTTTTTTATTGTTATCGTAGGTGCATCCTGTCAAATTTATCTTTGGGTGTATATTGGGTTGCTGACATTTAAATGACAATACCAAATCATACTTTGACTTGGTAATTTTTTAAAATAACTAATATTTTTAATATGAAATTATTATAAAACAATTTATAAATGATAGTCGTGATAGTACATAAAGTAAGGAAGAATATTCACTAAAATAATTTTGCTGTATGTTCGTTAGACGTTTCTATGAATTTTTGGTGTTAGTGTTTTAGAAAGTTACTAAATTCGAATTTTGAAAGTTAAAAATGGTAAATGTTAATATTTACTAAATCTATTGATATAATTAATTAGAATTATAGTTGTATTTGATAGTAGATGAAATTAGATGAGTTACGAATGTCGATGACATTAAATATTTTCGTTAGTGATAATGGACGCAAGTGATTCACTCTGTATAATTGTCAACTGTCAGTTATGCAATATGGTCGCCGCGGTAGCGTGCACGTGAAAACGCGTTCCGGCATCGTTTTCCATACATTTTCTACGCGGTTTTCACAAGATTTACGCCCGCACTCTACAATGTACAGACTCCTGAAGCTACGCTCTACTCCTGCGATACCATTGCGTGGCGTGTCCTTTCCAATCACGCCTTTCTCAGATCGACGAATATGTAATCTCTGCAATTCTATACACAATGTGGGCAAAACACAAGGTAAAACATTGTTTCTCTTAAGTTTTGCACCACCTTTCATATTCATCATGTCTTCTTATTGTTTTCGTTAAAGTGTTCTTTCAATCAACACATATGAGTCCACAAAGAGCACCAAAAAAGGGCAGGAAGAAGCGTACGAAGAAAAATTACACTGACATGCTAATAGGTATGCCTAACATCTCAAGAAAAGGGCTTTAAATTTCAAATAAACGTTTATTTTGCAGTTAAAGAATCATCAGCATCAGAGGTGCGAACAATAGTGAAGAATTTGAAACCGAATGATATCAAAATGTGGGCGCTTACGAATCTTCAACTAAACGAACTTCACAAGTTGAAGGATTTCCTGAAAACGAATTCGGGTTTGAATTTCGAACATTCGTATAGCAATTTGGCTGATTTCTCGAATATTGCGATGCAAGAAGAAGTTGCTGGTATTCCAATCGCACGTGTCAAGGCTGAGGTAGAAATTAGTTCGAAACAATTGGAAAAAGAAATCGAAGAGGAAATGGAGGCTGTGATGGAACACACGGATGCATTATTACATAAGTAATAACATTTTCAGAGAGTTTAATTTAATTTTGAGAGTTTAATATTGTTCTCTAGTCGTTTTTTTTTCTTCTTCGATAACGTGCCTGTGGGTGCGTCGCGCGATGATGGTTCAAGTTTCTGGCGAGTATATTGTAATAATTGTACATTCAAAATTCCATTACCGGTATTTTAGAATTTTCAATTATAATACTGATAAGAATTTGGTAGAACTAAGGTACCGAGCTAAGGTCCTGGGATCGAATCTTGCAGGTCAAAGATGATGAGTTTATTAATGAGAAACTGATAAATCAGTCATTCTCACTCTTTTTTACTTGTTGCGGTGACAAATTTAACCCAATTCTCCCCTTGGAGTTGAGTTGCAAACTCAAGCGTATAATAGTACATTCCGAAAATATAACCAAATCAGTAAAATAAAACGAAATACAGAATTTCTTAAAGAATAGTTTAGAATTCGAATTATAGGTTTTGGTCGCGGTTTTGGCAGGAAATAGACGATTGAGAAAACTACTATACCGATTTGGCTCAACGACAGCACATTTAGATAATTTAATTCTCCAGAATATGATGTCTTGTTTTAAGCAAATGTGTATTTACATATTTTTTCGGTATTATTAAGTCGAATTATGCGAATAATGCACTTTAACTTTAAAACTATATAAAAACATGCAATTTTAACTTTTTCTTGAAAATACTCCATATCATATTCAAACTTTACATTAACCTCTTGGGCATCGAACGTGGTCCCTGGCGTCACGACAGTCTCGGTTCCACTAATTGCGCGGAGGCGACTAAAACATGTGTGACAGGTCGACGCGCACGCCTTCACAGCTCCCGCGGTTTATCAATCTTATTTAATATTGTCTCCAATATCAATGCGGGAGTTAATCAATTGTACCCGCGGTGTCCATTTACGCATCTACGTAGTATGTCAAGATGTCAACAAAATTCCCAAGAGTTTTGAGTTAAAGTACCCGAGAAGAAAACCTGATTATCATGTATTTTCTGATGGGGGCAAATCTGTCTTTTTATTGTCCTGCTTATCACTTCAAACTTTCTTCCACGAATGGAACACGTGGTTACAGCCCAGATGGTTAATGCAAATGATGAATATTAATTTTCACCGTTTTTTTTTTATTATTTCAGCGTGAAAACTATCCCGTTTCAACCAGAAATCGTCGAAGAGGAACTTCCTGAAGACACTCCAGATATTGCAGAGCAGCTTATCAAGGAAAACAGGCAAAAGCACGTGAAATTCACAGGTGATAAACGTGGCCGAGAAGTAGTAATCGCACGGACACTCGCGGCGTACATTGAAGTATCTGCCGGATTGAAGAATCCGTATCGCGGCTTGAATGCGTTTACCTTCTATCGACATCGATGCAAACTTGGCAAGAATCAAAACGATCGTTACCCGCCTATCAATAGCGTGAACGTCTATAACGCATTGCTGAAAGGCTTTGCGAGCAAGGGCGATTTTCGACGGTTGCAGGAGGTGTTGGCGTTTGCCCGTGAAGAAGGCGTCAAGCTGAATGTACAGAGCTATGCGGCCATATTTGAGTGTATCGCACGTGTTAACTTCAACGATAGTCACACGCGTTTTATTCGCTTGTATACCAAGGAGGCGCTCGCTGCTGATATTACGTTCGATCGCATCGTCAACGAGGCGTCGTTTTTGTACGATCAACGCGAGCGCGTCGTTGAAGCAATGCGCACGCATGATATGAAATACTCGCCCAAGTATTGGGAGCCGAGTCTGCATTATTCAAACGGTTTGCTAAATTCCCTAAATCATGAGGAGCAGTCGAAGGGGTTGAAGCAGACTGTTTCGAATGAATCGCCAGGGATCTTCACTAAGGAGATATTGGAGGATCTGATGTTAAAACAGATTGAGATTGAGAAGAATGTTGCCGTTACCGTAAGTTATTTCAACTTTTTTTTTTTCGCTAAAACATAAATGATATAATTTTTTTTTTCAAATTTACAACTATTTTCTGTTTTTGGAGGCAACATAAATACGTAAATTTCATCTTACAAGAGAAGTATCTCAATTGTCCGTCTCAGATTTGGATGAAAATCTGGTACGTGTGTGGTACCTATATTTACATAATTTCTGTTAATGGGATTAATTTGAACAGGTTGCCCAAAAACATTTTCAAAGTTTTGAAATTTTGAATTCATGAACATTGATAAAGATTTTTTTTAGTTTATTGATATAAACCGAACGACTACTAAAATCTAAATTCATTAATTAATGTTAATCGGAACGCAATTTTATTGTCAAAGTCATAATTTTGATGATTTGATCCTTTAAAATGTCGAAATCTGGTGAAATTTGAACTAAAAAACAAAACTTTGAAGTTTAACTTAGAATTGAATAAAGAGTTTAATATTTTTCAGGTGAAAAGTATAGAAGCAAAAGCAGAACCAACTGAAGAGATCCTCCGTTGCCGAGAATTATGGTCTGAGCATATAAAACTGTGGGAGGCAGCAGCAAGTGAAGCTTTCAACCGTGATTTGCTGGCGTTGACGGCGCAGCGGAGTGCCCTCAATAACGAACTGTACCTCCGCAGTATCCCAACGAAGGATATTATAACTATTATCGTTGACGAGGCGAAGAAAATGGCACAGAGTTCCGAAACGTACAGCCCCTCAACGACGACGTTGCACCGTGATCTGGGTTCTAAGATATACGCTCGATTTAAGGTGCTCAAGAAGCAGAAGACGGGTGTATTGGACAAAATCACCAAGGTGCACCACAAATACATAGATACCTACGCCGAAACACATCGCACACTGGACGTGCTGCCTGATCAAGTGGACATGCTGAACAGTCGGCAGAAATGGCAGTGGGCCGAGTATGGGTTCAAACACGAGGGCTCCACCATCACCATGGATCACCAGGAGTGGACTCCGGCGGCTTTGCTCGCTATAGGAAAATTCCTTTATAATATCATCATGCACGATTTGAAAATCGATATTAATTCGTTACGTACGCATAGTAAACACAAGTAAGTTTTTTTTTTCATTTTTAGTGTTTGTAAATTTCGAAAATTTCACATTTTAAATTTTTTAACATATTTTTTAATATACAATTTTTTAATATTAAAAAATTAATTAAGTACTGAAGTGAATGTTTCAAAATAGTTGATTATATTTACAGAAATTATCTGCCAGCTTTTTATACGATCTTCCGAACACTGGGTCGTGCGATCAAAGAGGAGGTGAAACCACATCCGGTGTTATCGAAGCTATATCGCGCCAGTGTCCCGGAGACGTTGTCGTTCCCCGCGTACGAACTCCCGATGCGTTGCCCGCCCGTGCCGTGGACCTCGACGATGAACGGCGGCTACATCGTAGCACCTTGCGAAGTCGTTCGGTTGCCCAGCCAAGCAACAGCCCAGAAACAGGCAATGCGCAATGCGCCACCTCATCAACTCTATCCGACTCTAGACTCGTTGAATCAGCTCGCTTCCGTGCCGTGGAAGGTGAACACACGGATTTTGGATATCATCATGGAGGTGTTCCGCAACGGTGGCTCAGCGAAGTTGGACGTTCCGGAGTTGCCATCGTCCCTAGCTTTGCCTGCGCAGAGCAATGCGGATATGAGTAAAGCGCAGAAATATGCACTATTTCGCCAACGTTTGCAATATAGACGGAAGAAGGCTGAGATGTATTCGTTATGGTGTGATTGCTTGTATCGGCTGTCCCTAGCAAATCATGTAAGTTATAAGTTTAATTATTTTATACGGCGATTTTTGGGATCAATGGTAAACAAATTGATCTCCAGATGTGTATAAACTCACTTTTTGGGGAAAATATATGGTTAACTAATACCCAAACACACTTCTATCCATGTGTTTAAACACACACTTTACCATTTCTTTTAAATGTTAATGAAATATATACAACATTTCCGAAATTGCATGTTTACTTGCGAGCCCTTAAAGATAACGAAACATGTACAAAGCGATCACGCGATAAATTTTAATTGACATTTTAGGAAATATAAATCGTTTAAATATGTCCAAAAACATTTCTCCCGATGTGTTTAAACTCACTCGTCAGCAAAAAAAATCTCACCTAGCCGTGTTCTTGTTATATTTTAATGAACCATACCCAACAAGGCAGAGAAAGTGGGCTTAAACACACTTTTTAGCAAATGTAAGTTGTTTAAACACACTCCAATATGATTTCCGAAATCACGTCCTAACTTTCGACCATTAATGATCCGGATGTATTTAAACACACTTATTTAGCGAAACTAAGTCTGTAAACACACCCAAACACAAAAAGCTTTTTCTATATTTTAATGATATGGAATATTTTCGAAATGCCACACTAACTTTTGAGCCGTTAAAGATCTAAGTGATCTTCCGTTGTGTTTAAACACCCTTTCTTAAGGATGTCAGAGATTTACATCCAAAAACGTTTTCTTTTTGATTTTAACGAAACTTGCACAATATTTTCGGAATCGCATGCTTACTTTCGATGCTTTTGAGGATTTTTTTGTAAAATTTAGGTGTTTAAACACTCACAGGTGCTCTTTCTCATGTATTTTAACCAAAGATTCGCAAATATATCTAATTGCATGCGAACTTAACTCACTTTTAGCGAAACTAAGTGGTTTAAACACACCCAAACAAACACGTTTTCCTTTAATATTTTCACGAAAGATTCACACAAATTCCGAACTCACATGTCAACTGTTCAGCTATTGAAGATCGTGATTTCCCAATGTGTTCAGATAAAAACGTGTTAAAGATCGTCAATCCCCGATGCGTTTAAACTGTTTTTTTGTGATAATTCATAATTAATCATGATCTTTCATTTTCTCCACAGTTTCGTGACGATATCTTTTGGTTACCACACAATATGGACTTCCGCGGTCGAGTCTACCCAATCCCACCACATTTAAATCACCTCGGCTCGGATTTAGCACGTTCGATATTGGTGTTCGCCGAATCTCGACCCTTAGGTCCGGACGGCTTAGACTGGTTGAAGCTGCACCTTGTTAATCTCACCGGCTTGAAGAAACGCGATCCAATCGCAGCGCGCCTTGAGTTCGCCAACAGTATTATGCCCGATATCCTCGATTCTGCCGACAACCCGCTCGGCGGACGACAATGGTGGGCCGAAAGCGAGGAGCCTTGGCAGACACTCGCCTGTTGCGTGGAGATCGCGGCGGCGTCGCGCTCTCCTAACGCCGCCGAGTACCGCTCGCACTTCCCCGTGCACCAGGACGGCAGTTGTAACGGGCTACAGCATTACGCGGCACTCGGTCGCGACAGCGCCGGTGCGTTCAGCGTGAACTTATCGCCGGCGAACGTGCCCCAGGATGTCTACAGTGCGGTGGCACTGCTTGTTGAAGAGCGCCGGCAAAAGGACGCCGACGCTGGCGTGGATATCGCTAAGATCCTCGATGGCTTCGTCAAGCGTAAAGTCATTAAACAAACGGTGATGACGACCGTTTATGGTGTGACGCGTTTCGGTGCGCGTCTACAAATCGCCAGGCAACTAAAAGACATTCACGACTTTCCCAAGGAAGCGGTGTGGGCCGGCTCGAACTATCTCACTGCACGTACCTTCGAATCCCTGCGTTCGATGTTCACGTCGACGAGGGAGATTCAGGATTGGTTCACGGAATGTGCGAGATTGATTTCGTCCGTTTGTGCGGAAAAAGTTGAGTGGGTCACGCCACTTGGTCTACCTGTGGTGCAACCCTATCTGCGTTACAAGAAACTCGGGAATGGATACGAAAACTTTCACATAGACGCCTACGAGAAACCGAATGTTATGAAGCAGAAGAACGCGTTTCCACCGAACTTTATCCACTCGCTGGATTCCAGTCATATGATGCTTACTTCTCTGATGTCCAATCGGGCTGGAATTACGTTTGTTTCAGTTCACGATTGTTATTGGACACATCCTTCAACTGTTCATATTATGAATAAGGTACGTTTTTCAAAATTGTTGTATTTTAGAAAAAATAACTCATTTGTTCTACTACAGATTTGTCGAGAACAATTTGTTGCGTTACATTCACAGCCAATCTTAGAAGATTTGTCGATTTTCCTGGCACAAAAATACAGCTATCATGATGAGTAAGTACCCTTTATTTATCTTATTATGAGACACGGTGACACCGAAAGGTAAAAATGTATTCTGATTCTGAACCACTGTGCCACAGTACTTTTGGGTGCTACCAAATTTTAGACACAGTGAAACCAGTCATATACGGAAAATCACGGGACCAACCATTTTTCCGTTATTGATAAGTGTCCACATTTGCAAGTCAGGGCGAGGAAAAACAAAAAATATATTTGTTAGTAAAAACGAAATTACAAGATTCCATAAGGGGAGGGGGGAGGGTTGAGCCCCCACTGACACGATTCCCTATAATGAAAGGTATACTACGGCGACTACGGCAGGCTTCACTATATAATAAAAAATAAAGAAGCCCATGAAGCATTCCAAAAAGTGTATATGTACACCCACCCTAATTTGTTGGGACAACTGCTAGGGCTATTCGATTTGGGTGGGCAAATTTTCGTTCCAAGGCGGAATCCTTGATTCGAATTAAATCAATTGTAAGGGGTCAAATTGAACCTGTCTTTCGCCAATATCATGGCTTCCAGCACAGTTATATATTTACTGTTCATAATTGTTTTTATCTGTTCCTCCCATAATTTTTAGCTCTCCTTTTCTTCCTCCTTTCCTGTCAGCCGAATCATTTTCATTTTGCGTTTCTTCCCTCATTCTTTGTATGTGTCCCCATCAACCCATCTGTCTTTTCTCAATGGATTTATCCACGTTTTGTTTTCGATACCTAGAAGTTCACTTATCGTCTTAATTTTATCCATAAGCATGTTAATCTTCTTAGCTTCCGCTGCTCTTTTCTTTGTTTCCCAGCAGTATACCTTGACTTTGTCTTTTTCAACCTTTTCTTCTTTGAGGTACTATATCAATCGTTAAGTGCTTAAAATTGTTTGTTTTCATAATTATTTCATTGATAATCATTTCTTGGCTGCCGTTTCCTTCTAATATTATTACTTCGAAGTGAATTATTGATTATAATGTATTTTTTAATTACAGTGAGATACAAAATGATGGATCTGTGATTGAACTGACGAAGAAGAAACTGAATCGCGTCCTTCGAAAAGTACCCAAAACTGGAGACCTCGACATTAATGAAGTAATTGAATCAGTGTATTTCTTTAGTTAGCATATCCTACTAGTTTTACCGCCATACATACACTTCATAACAGCATGCCAAAGATAGGGTGGCGAGTTGTTTTTTAAAAGCTTTATTAAAACTTAAAGTCGATGCACAAAAATAACAGTTCCCACAAATTGGCTATTCACTCATCATGTCATACATATTTTGCGATATTTTCGTATTCATTGATTAGCAATCATTTGCCATAGTCATCCTTAGTCGGTACTTACATGACGAAACATAGCTCTAAAAATTGTATATACATAGAGTTCAGTAGTTATATTGTTATTGAACACATTTAGTCAAGTTTAACGACGTAGTCATATGCGTGCGTTTTAGAAAGGCGAATTCATGCCCAGTTTTGTACCGAATTCCAAACGAATGCGACGTTGTTGTCGTAGAGTAACTCTGTAAGCAGAAATGAGAGGAGTAATAATAATGCGGATATTTCGTATGATTTTACTGAGTTTATGAACGTACTTGATTTCTTGTCGTTTTACCAACTCGGCTATCCCGCATGTTAGAATCGGCGAGAGGAAAACGAAGATGAGAATCAACGGATCGAAATGGCGTTGCTTCGTCTGCGGAATGTCGATTACGTTCACAAAGCTGTAGATGGCTTGCAGGACCAGCAGCAGGATTATCGCAATCACCCAAAGGAGGTTCGTGTGTGGGGAGCGTGACCAAAGATTGTGCTCACGATGGACGAAACCGCTTGATATGACAACTGCATAAAGGAATATATAGAAATGTTTCACCTCATTGATTTTTAAGTTTTTCAAAAGAAAAAAGAAAACTTAAAAATAGGTATTTTATAAAAAAAGTCTAGACAAAATATTAAATCTTGTCAAAATCCAAAATTTTGACAAAACACTCAAGATAAATTTCGTACCAAAATGTAATACGGCAACAAGAAGACAGATATTTTGCGCGTATCGCAATGTATAGCTATGTTCCGTGTCCACCCAGCCGCCCGTGAAGGTTGCGTTAGCCGTCTGCGTCGGCAGATAATACAGCAGGCATGTGCAACCTTCCTGCGCGCAGATCTCCCGGCAGTGCGCCGACAACACGCTGAGGAAGGTCACCAGAACGTTGAGCGCCGCCGGCAGGAACTTGGCGCCGTAGAACCATAGCACGAATGTCGCCACTTCGCCGTTGAAGACGATCTGATTCTTCTCCTGCGGCTTCTTCATGATCTCCGGATCGGTGCGGGCGCCCATCAGCGACATGCTCAGCAGCGGTATCACGACGCAGATTGACCATAGCACGTGACCGGGTGTGAGGATGGCGGGCAGCATCAGCAGCGCTGCCGCCGTCTGCACGACCGTCAGAGTGATGCAGCAAGAGAGCCAGAACTGAGCCGTGTTCCAGAGATTCCACATGTAGTGGCGCGCCTGCATAACCAGGTGAAAAATGGAGATCGGATGCTGGCGCTTCAGCGACAACGAGCATGCGATTGAGCTCAAGGAGCGGGATACTTCCACTGGGGACATGGTACCCGAGCCGGTTTGTGCGAATGTTTCAATGGTCTGGCAGGTTTGTGGGTAGATTGGTTCCACGCCAATGCTGTAAATTTAATCATTTCTAATCAGTATTGTAGAATAGTCGAATTTTTAACGATTGGTACATCGTGTTACCATTTTAATTATGACAATTTTAAGGGCAATGGGCGAAAGAAAAAGGTAATGATTGCAATTATTTTTTGGCATCAAAGTGTAAATTAGAAAAAAGCAAAATTAGCTAGCGTCGCCCGACATCTATACAAGAAAATCTATAAAATAAGCAACATTCCTAAACAAGATAGAACATTTTGTTATTTGTCAGAACTAATATGTTTTTCGTTAAATAATAATTGTTATATTAGATATGAAACTCTTTGAGATGCCATAACAAGTAATAGTTCCAACCAAAGATAGTAATGGGGTAAAGAGGTAGGTACCATTGACACGTGTCACTAGAACCATTGATAAACATTTATTTAGTTTACCTCGCGTCAGCCTGAAGAAATATCCCCATATTCTCATTATTCGCCGACGATCCCATCACACAAACGACCTCTCCGTAGTCCTGCATAATATGCAGCATTTCTTTGGTGCTGGATGGCGTGCAATCAGTGAATAAAGACACCAGGAGTGGGACATTATCAATGAGCTCGATGTGAGGACGTATTTTATCGATCCCTCTTGGTAGTTTTGCCTGAGAGAAAACATGGACGAACGCATCGAAGAATAGATCAGAAACACATCGTCTAAGCCTCGTAAAACATCGAAGAGAAGATACCAGAAAAAAGTGCTTACTCTATTGCTCATGTCGAAGTTGATTGGTGCCGAATGCTCGGTACTGTCGGTGAGACAACTCAAACTCTGCCAGTCGTGAGGATCGTCGTCGTGGGGCGGCAAATGTGACCCATCGTCATGGATCGGGTCGTCGTTGTCATCATCGTTTGGCGCAGCCAGGGAATGCACCTCGTTATCGAATTTAACAACGGTCTGTTCGGTGTTAATTGCGCTTGGGGCTGAGAAGCTCATCGTCCGCGACGACTCCAAATTGCTATGATCACAATTATATTTGTAGCAAATTGCCACAAGTTTTACAGACAAATTTTGTGTTTATTTAATTTCTTTGTTTTAAGAAGAAGACAACGGATTGTTCGCGAGCAAAGTTAGAACAACGAAGTGCAAGGCTCAGAGAAAGTTTTTGTGTTGATGTTGCCGGGTTAAATTTGGATTTTTTGAAGGACTACGACTTGAGAACGTATTTGTTAATAGTTGAAAATAATGAGAGGAATGAACGTGTTAGAACTGTTTTGTTCATGATGAACATCAAAGAAAGTTGCCAGTTAAATTTGGTGATATAAATTGCAGGATTGTTGTGAATCATTGAGAACGAGTTTGATAGCGGTTAGAAAATGGGGAAAAGGAATGTATACATTGCTATAGGAATGTTAAAATTGTTAGAGGGATGTTTGAAAATGTTACAATTGTCTTGTTTTTGGATACCTATCAAGAATGTTCTTGAATTCGTTAGTCGGCGTGTCGATGGAGTACAGGCGGCGGTCACTCTGCGACTTGCGGCGCAAATGCGCGGCACGCCGCAGCGGCCACTCGCCGCCGCCGTCCGGCGGCCTGCTGCCGACGCCACCCATTCTTCGTTAGTAATAATGTAAGAGAGAAAATTACACATAGAAAATCAGACCAATCATTATGACCAGACATTATGATCAGACCAAGCTATCTATTGCAAAGCAATCAAAGCACTACTTGAGGATGTAAATGAACATGTGGCAAGGTAAACTACTTGTGGCGGATTATACGATTTCTAAAATGGGACCCTAGGGACAACATTATCACAATTTGAGTTCCGAAAAAAATTAAGAAAGTCTTCACTGGGGGCAAATTTGACTCACGTCTCAAACAGGGCAGCCCCTTTTGAAGACATTTGTCCTACGTCTCAAACAGGCGGGTTCCTTCTTGAGACATTAGTGACCCCGACCTACGTCTTAAACAGAAAGAGGGGTCGCCAAGAAGGTTGCCGTTCCAAATCAAAAATAGCCCCTACCGCTATAGAAAATGGCCCCCAAACATAGTGTCTAGAACACTACTACCTGCTGTAGGTATGAATAACTTTGCAAGGCGACATAATTATGATTGCAACACTGTTGTATAAAAGCAGATGAAATAATTTCGATGTGAGACATGGTGGAAAGCACAAAACAGCTGCCAAAAACATGCGATTAAGAAAATTGCGTGTGCGTGGTCAGTGTGCAGTTTTCTTATATACTTGCGCGACTGTCTCGTGTGTGATTTACCTATTACGATCACTCAGAAGCGAAATATGACAATTCCAACCACTCTCCAACCCCATCTTCTCGCTGAAAACGCGGGAGCGCAACTCATTCTCCTTGCTGAAATGCACGAAGCGAATGCACGCCCGTTCCAACTGTTCTATAAGGTGCACCATGTCCGCCTGTGCTTGGTATTGCATTGTTACCATTCCAATCAACACCTGATTGCACTGCATATCGAAGCAGGAGTCCGTATCTTGCACCTCGGAATTCTGGGGCTCATTATACAGCAGGGAATCTAGCAGAAACGCATTTGCATGCTTTAAACGATTTCAGAAGCAGATTAAACAAAAGTGTATACCTGTACTGTAAAAAGGACCTAAAGTTGTGCGAATTTTCGGCTCCAAAACACTGCGACACTCCCAGTGAACAGGCGTGGGACTTCGATGGCATTGATACAAGTGTCTAGAGTCGCTGGGCAGTTCCAGATACACTTGACTGAGTTTATCACTGACGGCTTTCGAGAGTGGACGATAGGCGAACGCTGTACAATATGCTGTCAAGGAACAGCGTTGATAAAAATCTTGAATCTTCTTCCGATCGCCGGGCGTCAGTGGGCACAAGTCGTAACCGTCCCAGTAATCCACGCAGGAGTCGAGGATTATATCAGCTGTTCCCTGTGACAATAACTGGATGGATCCGGTGCTCAGCTCTTTCACTACGACGGCGAACATGTGTGGAAATGGAAACTTCAACTTCGTGGACATACTCAGCGAGCGTGCGTATTTGTTGTCCCTTCTAACCATTTCTGGTTGCTATTATTAACATTGATTGATAAAGACAAATTTAGCACGGTTTAAAAACAATAACACCAATTTAAATACAGTAGAAGTTCAATTATTTCAATAATTTGGAACAAAACTCATTTAAATGCAAAGCAGATGGGAAAATTTAACTAATTGAAGTTCCCTTATTAAATATACAAAAAAATGCTTACCAAATGACGAAATGTAGATAATTGTTGCTCCAATGAAAAGATTTTCTGGGCTTGTTCAACGAAACCGATTTCTCGCGCTAGTTCACACAAGCATCGCCGATTAGTAACCGGCACCAGATTCTCATTATACATCGCTTCACAGGTGATATGCGAACAGAATTGTGTGTACGTCTTCTGCGTCTCTGTATTGCACGTATTTAGAAGAATTGCCAACCCCAGTGGTTTCAGCGAGTTTAAATGCTTGTGCCATTTCATGTCGTCGAAGTGCAACTTGAACGGGTCCTTGGGGTTGTAGGTGACGTCCAACACTTCGGCGATCGACGTACTTGTATCATCCTGGTACGCATCGCCCACTTTATCGCCATCCTTGTTCAGATCGTTTAAATTCGCCAAGCTAGAGGCATCCGAAATATTATCGGAGTTGTGCAGGAAGAAGACTTTTTCAGCCGTTGGATTCGGCCAGGAGAGGATTCCTTTTTTGTCAACGCAACATAATGCCTAAGTGAAATGAAACAAACACTAAATATATTATTATAATCATTAGAATGTAAAAAGACGAGAAATTTGAAATAGATGTTCAAGGAATGTCTTATTGGAAATTTTAAATTTCTTATCTTTTCGGATGGATATTGTATTATTATTAAGATGACCAACTCTTTTTTGTTTGAATGCTCAAAACATCCAAAAAAGTTTGGGACATTTGCAATGACTATAAAATGAGTACATTTGGCGTACTTGATTTTATAAGGAGTATAATTCGGAAAAAAAAGTACAAAACTCATTAAATCAGTACAGTTAGTGACATTAGTATTACTGATTTTGGCCAAACACGGTCACGGTCACTTCAGCATAGTGCCTATCAATCGAAGCATACATAAAATATGTTAATATATTTATTAGAACACTGAAGGGTGAAATTCACATCCGTTTCAAGGGGCATGTCATGTGCTCCACATAAAAGTTTCAGAAATATGAAATGACTATAAAATGAAAATCATTATATTTGGCGTACATGATTTTGTAAGGATTATAATTCATGAAAAAGAGTAAAAAACTCCTCAAATCAAAAGCTAAGTATTACCGATATTAGTCAAACACGGTTTAAACCAGGGGCCAACACAGCATAATGTCTAGCAAACGAAGCAAACACAGAATATATTACTATATTCATCAGAACGCTGAAGACAGTCTTGAAATTTTAAGTAAACGAAGACTGTTCTGCAATGTGCACATTTCGCCACCCTTTATCTTCAGGGACTCAAGTTTAAATTTCAAACCATCTGAGAAAGAGGTGTTGGTCAATACTCTATAAAGACACTTCCGAAAAAATGCATAGTGGCGAAATATGGCACATTATAAACCAACAAAATAATTTTGTGTAACAGTCTCCGTTTATTAAAGAAATTATATTGCCATTACTATAGAAAAGAGGTAAACATAATACTAAACGTACGGTAACAGAACCCAAGACATGTAGAATATTCGCAGTACGTGGCAAAATCGTCGAACGTCCAAGAACGATATCTTTAAAATTTCGCCACACCGTGTCATAGTTTAGATTGGTCACCGGAAGTACATCCTGTTTGGCATCTTGGTCGTCGAACAACTCAGTGGTGGAGTCGACCGTGTTCGTTTCAAAACTTGCTTCGAACAGCGATTTGAAACGCGCCATTCCAACATAATTAAGCACGTTCCATACAATTGGGAAGAAGATTGGCAAGAGCGGAAGCAGGGTGCTAGTTGGCACAACGAGAAACAGCTCCAAAAACGAAGCCTTGCCTACTGTACTTTCCAAGTACATCAGTCGCACGAAGTTGATTAGGAGGATCATTCCGACGAAGACCGGCAAGAGAATCCGTTCCACCACTTTAATCATGAGCAGATGTCGTTGTTTATTATGTGGTGTTATAGGTCGATCCACGCCTTGTTCAAGGGCTAGTTTAAGACTATCGAGATAAGGCGTTTCGAGGAGGCGATATTTGCGATTCTCGAGCGGTTTGCGCGCCTTTGGGATACTGAAAATCTCGTTGGCGTTCTGTAAAGTCGGTCCGTAAACCTCCTTGGCGTGCAGGAGGGGAATATCCGACTTATCAACCGCTTCGCAATAGCCGGGACTGTGTTGACCCGGCCGAATGATGACCACGTCGTCTTTTACGAGGAGCGCCCAGGGGAGATTCACCACCTTGTTGTCGCGATATGTCCACTGGAGTGTCACGCATGGTGAATACGGCGTGCCCAACTCGGGATAATTATGCGCGTCCCATTTCAACGACACCATCTGCGAACGGATCTTTTTGGTGACCTGCAAGACTGTGTGCGATATCTCATATTGACGGAGGTGATTATCGTATACTTCTACGAAGAGAGCGAATGCCAGCAGCAGGACAATCAAGAGGGATTCGTAGATGAGAATTTCGTGTTTGTCGGAGAAAAGGTATGACATCAGCAAGGAGAAGGCACAGAGCAGCAGGAATACCGCTGAGATCCAGTTCACGTTCGTGTAGTGGCTTGTATGATGGAATGAACGAAGCAGCCAAGATTTGATGTGTCTGTAAGGAAAGTTTAAAGTTTTCTCATCTGTTTCAAGTTTTCTAATCTGCGCTAAAGTTTTCACTGAGTGAAAGTTTTCTCATTTGTGTTATTTTTATCTGATCTGTTTTACTTTTTCTCATATATGTTATTTTTCTCATCGGATTCATGTTTATACTGTTTAGTGGGGACCAAGTTGATTGTGTAACATATATCCAAGGACTTACTTTTGCCGGTGTGATGCATTGTACTGCGCCACCGTATTCTCGATGTCCCTGCAAAGTCGCTGTAGGCCCTCCTTCGTGGAGAGGCCGATGATTTCCTCCTTCGTGTCCATCGCTCACATCTTTTGCGTCGCCGCCACCGACGAGGTTAAACACTGGCGTTTTAAGAATAGCTGCCGAACGTCGTCAAATTTGTCGCGCATTTGATTATTTCTTATTCGTATAACAATAAATCGCGAGTTTAGCGCGTATTATACCAGATAATCGGTGTATTGGACCCGATGCTTCTCGCTTGGAGATCTATTATGTTTTTCCTTTGGCGACAGCGATAGAATTACATCTAGGTGGTCTTATTCACTATATTTATACTTCATTCCTTTAAGAATCACGAACACTACATTGTACATTATTGTATGTTGTTTGTTATTGAAACCAATGTATAAATATTAGGGTTTTAGTTGTTTCAGCTGCGCAAGGTTAGGCTAGGAAAAATCTGACGTTTCTGACGTGTTTGGAGTTTACTGCTATTTGAATTAGAGTTATACACATTTCGAAGCTTTGAATCATAGATTATAGATATATATGCTTTGTATCCTTCAGTGTTGATAACAATGAACCCACTACATTTTCGAAAAGGAATTTAGGTTTGCTTTGTAGAATTATACATGAACTACTAATAACAGATTTCATGTTTCTATTTAAAAATAAGATTGTAAATGACAGTTCTCAGTTTATCTTCGGACAAAGTCAAATGTATATGACATTTTTGACCATTACTTCGTTATTGATACTGACCATACTGACCGGTTACACGCACAAATAATGGTCTGATCTCTCCCATTATATTTCTATTCGCTTTCAAGATTATTAAGGGTCTATGTATTCATACGGCAATGTAACACAATAAGTGCACAGCGACAATAGTACATAAAACATACAAGCAATTTCAGGGGTTGGTTATTTCATGAACATCTAATAATGAAATTTTTCGATGACAAAATTGGAGCGTCACCGACAGTTTATCTCTGTAAATATATTTCTTTTTGCAGGATCGAAAAACTAAGCCCAATCTCTGCTTTTCATTGGCTGTCAAGGTTGTTAACGGTCCATTAGAATACCTCCCTGGGTTTACAGGACTTTCTCGAGATGTCGCTGTAAACAGCTGAAAGTGAGTTCAGCAACCAAATATGCGCCAATGCGTCAAAATCTGACGTGGACGAGTTGTAAAAGTAGACGTAGACGGCCGAGCCAGCGGGTGCGTGCCCATCGTGCGTGCGTGTTTTTTCCACCGCGCGGACGTTCTGGGTGAACATGTGAAGACGGCGTCCACACAAACCTTGCAAACTGTACCCCGTGAGTGAAGCGCTTCGTTCGTGACACACGCAGGCCGCGATGTCGCTGCCCGGCAATGGCATCTTCGTCGTCAAGGGCGAGATCTCGATCATTCTCACCGCGATGCGGCGAGGCAATCGCTGGTCTTCGTCGCACCATCACCAGCATGACGACGACCAGGACCCGCTCTGCAGGGCGTTCCAGGAGCTCAAGGAGCTACTGAACGCCATCGATGACCTGCGGCTGGTCGATCCGCTCGATTATCTCGGCCCCTTTCTGAAGGTGATTCGCTCCGAGGACACCACCGGTCCGATCACTAGCCTGGCGCTTTCAGCTGTCAATAAGTTTTTATCGTATGGCCTCATTGGTACGTGAATATTATTGCCGGGCAACTGATAACACATATTGTTCTGTTTCACGGTATGCTTGCAGATCCAACTCATTCCTCGGTGCCGCTTACCGTTCATAATATCGCTGATGCTGTCACGCATGCGAGGTTCGTCGGTACGGATCACTCCTCCGATGGGGTGGTTCTTATGAAGATCCTCCAGGTGTTGAAGACGTTGACGTTGTCGCCGGAGGGTGCTGCGCTCACCAACGAAAGCCTCTGCGATATTATGTTGTCGTGCTTTAGGATTTGTTTTGAAACCAGATTAAATGGTAAATTTATATTTAATAACAAGGCTCTCATTTTTACATTGTTTATTTAATTTTCAGAATTACTGCGAAGAACAGCTGAATATTATTTAAAAGATATGATTCAGTTGGTGTTCATGCGTCTGCCGCAATTTCCCGAGGTGTTCACCGGTAACTTCAAACTTCTTAAAATGCGTCCAGGAAGTATGGAACAAACTCGCATGAGGAAACGTAGCAAAGGTTCTAATAAGATGAAAATTAAAGGCATTAATGATAAAACAGGTAAGATTTTATTAATCTTTTTATTGAAATTTATATACTGAACACTTACATTCCGACGTAGATGCAAAACAAGCATATTCAATTCCTAGAAAAATTGTTTATAAACTCGGTCATATTATGAAGTTAGATTCTGCTAATAAGAGAAATCGCTTTTTAAATACATTCATATGTTGATATGAATTTCTTCATATTGCAACAGTATTACGTCAGTTACAAGTGTTCAATTACTTTGCTTCTTTTTCGAAGAGAAAAAGAAGTATCAGTATCGAGTCGAAACTATGGATACTTCAGACCGAAGTTCTTTGGCGAATTATCTGCTCATTTTTGAAATTTCAGTAGCAGGCATAAGAAAAATTGCTACCTGTTAAACCAAGTTCACAGTTATGACGCAATATGCTCGTCAGCAAGCATAGTAGTTGTCCGACCAGACAACAGGACATGTAACTGTGGTCTTATGTTTCGATATTTTTGCTCATGGCTATTGCATTAACAAACATGGTGCAATCACTGATCTTGCTTTTTGAATATGACATTAAAATATGAAAGTTACATGTATTTTCTCAGCAAACAATTGTAGTCCTATTCTAGAAAATTTAATTATCTATAAAATAAGCTGTTCTAATGCATATGTTCAGCAGGATTTTATCAATTGTGCACGCAATATGCCTCGGACAAAACGTGTTTAAAGCTGGTTAAATATAAGAATACTATATATTCACAAGTCCACGATACTTTTAGTTTAAAGTAGATGACATCAATCAATATTATATTTTCGCAGATGGTGAGGATTCGAATGTAATAAAACCAACAAACGTGTCACATTCAGCTGATAATATAGTCGACATGCAAGGGTCGATTTCGCAGGCGAATCCGGAACAGGCTGTAGAATCTTCATCATCGGATATTCCAAATATTGACGAAAGTCAGTCGGCGAGTGATGAAACTCAAACGCTGCTAAGTGCTGATACCCTTTCCACGGATGAAACTTCGAAGAAAGAAGGAGCAAGTAAAAAAGACGAAACGAGTAAAAAGGATGAAACTACCGGCGAGGTGGGTAAGTTATCCGAAGCGTTAGCCAAATCAACAACTGAATTAGACACTAGTGCTGTGCGACCAAAAGATGAGAAAGACAAGGAAGATTTCGTGAATCAGCGTGGAATTACGTTCACACCGCAGCACCCCGATGATATGGTGCTCGTACCCTACGGATTGGCGTGCGTCTACGAGTTGTTCCGATTTCTTATCAGCCTCTGTAATCCGCTAGACAAGCAGAATACCGACGTGATGGTGCATCTCGGATTAACTCTTCTTACGACGGCGTTTGAAGTGGGTGCTGATAGCATCGGTCGGTATTCCTCGCTTTTGGCGCTGGTGAAAGACGAACTATGTCGAAATCTCTTCTCGTTGCTGACCAGCGAACGTCTGTCAGTCTTCGCTGCCGACCTGCAGGTATCGTTTCTTATGTTTGAAGCATTGCGCACGCATTTAAAGTTCCAACTGGAATATTATCTTACTAAACTCGTCGACATCATCGTCAGTGACTCACCGAAAGTTACCTACGAACATAAAGAAATCGCCCTTGATAATATCCTGCAATTGTGGCGTATTCCGGGATTTACAACCGAGTTGTACCTGAATTACGATTGTGATATGTACTGCTCGAATCTCTATGAAGACCTCACGAAACTACTGGCCAAGAATGCGTTTCCAATCACACAGGGAGTGTATCATACGCATTTGTTGTCGTTGGACGCGCTGCTCACGGTGGTGGAAGCCATCGCCAAGCAATGCGAAGAGAAAACCAAGGGCGTTCTTGAGACACAGAGCACACCACCTTCCAACGAAGGCGAAGCCTGCGCAACCGTCGTCGTGGATGCAGATGAAGGCGAAAACCTCGACATACATTCATTTATCGGTCGTGGCAGTCAAAGTCGACTGAAAGTCAGCGAGAGTGTGCCTACACGCGACGAGTTACTTGCGATTAAAAACATCAAGAAGTGGCTTCCCACCGGTACCGAATATTTTAATCATAAACCCAAGAAAGGCATTCAGTTTCTACAGGAGCATGGCGTGCTCAAAGCCGAGTTGGACGCGCATGAAGTGTGCGTGTTCCTGCGCGAGAATCCAAGCCTCGACAAGAAGATGATCGGCGAGTATATTAGTGGGAGGGCGAACTCCGTGATCCTGCAGGCGTTCGTCAAAATGTTCGACTTTGCAGACACGCGTATCGATGAAGCACTGCGTTTGTATCTGGAAACGTTCCGACTGCCCGGCGAGGCACCGTTGATCTCGCTGCTTATGGAACACTTCGCCGAGCATTGGCACAAGTGCAATGGGGAGCCTTTCGCCGACGCGGATGCTGCGTTTACGCTTGCTTACGCCGTTATTATGCTGAATGTCGACCAACATAATCACAACGTGAAGCGTCAGAACAATCCGATGACGGCGGAGGATTTTAAGAAGAATTTGAAGAAGGTAAACGGCGGTAATGATTTCGATCAAGATATGTTGGATGAAATCTACACAGCTATCAAGTAAGTTATATTTTATTTGAGACAATCTCATAAATATTATTATCTTTTATTTGCAAACGACATCTGTTTTTACTACGTTTCATTTTCACTTTTCACATGATTTATTCCTTTGGATAAATGTTTCAACTGTTTTTGTTTGTGGTATATATATTTAAAATATTCGTTTGAAATTTATGTAACACATTTTTAGTACTGAAATGCATGCCTTAAAGAAAGTGTATACAAAGAATCTTCAAATTATTCATTAAAATTAATCGAAAAACATGTATATAAAGATTGGCTGAATGCATGCATGTATGGACAATGAACATAATTATGTTATTATTTATTACGTTATTCATTATTATTTTACCATGAAAAGTATAGAATACAGTTGTTATTGTTATTCAATGTATGAAATGTTTGTAGGAGCGATGAGATTGTAATGCCAGCTGAACAAACTGGTATCGTCCGTGAAAACTACCTCTGGAAGGTTCTGCTCCGTCGTGGCACATCGAAGGACGGTACCTATATCCATGTGGCAAGCGGCGCCTACGATGAGGACCTGTTCGCGCTGATCTGGGGCCCAATCGTGGCGGCGCTCTCCTTCGTCTTCGACAAGTCCGACGACCCCGCCGTGTTCAAGCACGCGCTGTGGGGCTTCAATCGCTGCGCGTTTATCAGCGCGCATTTCGCAATGACGGTGAACGTCGACATGTTGATGGCGACACTCGGCAAGTACACGATGCTCACCGGCCAGCCGAAGAGTGCCACGCTACCAGCGCAGTTCGGCGCAAGCACCAAGTGCCAGCTGGCGCTGCGTGCTGTCTTCGAATTAGCGCACCAGCACGGTGAGAACGTGCGTGACGGCTGGGCGAGCTTACTCGACCTCATCCTCACGTTGTATGCGCACGGTCTACTGCCGCGATGTTACACGGAGGCTGAGGACTTCATCGACAAGAGCGGCCGAGTGTTGCTCGTCTACGAGAGCGTCCAGCTGCAGAAACAAGACACTGGTCTCTTTAGCAGTTTGTACTCGTACATGCTGTCGTCAGAGAACATCGCTAAGAATCCCAACCACGAGGAGCTGGAGTGTATACGCCGCGCGAAGGAGTGCATCGCCGAGTGCGGTCTCGAGTTGATTATCACCGACTCGAAATTCCTACATGAGAATTCGTTGCTGCATTTGGTGAAGGCGTTGATTGAATTGTCCCGAGGTCCGGACGTGGAGAAGTCTCTCGGCTACGGCTATAATGAGAATGTCGCCGTATTTTTCCTCGAACTGCTCGTTAAAATAGTCCTACAAAATCGCGATCGAGTGATGACGATCTGGGAAATCGTTCGTGATCATCTCTACACTCTTGTGATGAATGCATCGCATTGCGATTACCAATGTCTGCTCGAACGTGCTGTGATTGGTTTGCTGCGACTTGCAATTCGTTTGATGCGCAATGAAGAAATGAGTCCAGTTGTTCTTAAATCACTCCGAATGCTTCTCCTGCTGAAAAGTACCACTTTATACAGAATATCCCGACAAATTTCGTTTGGTTTATACGAGTTGCTAAAGACGAGCGCTCAAAACATTCACACAAGCACCGATTGGTCCATTATTTTCACTCTTTTAGAGTGCGTTGGAGCTGGAGCTCAACCACCCAAACCAATCGTCAATGAAAATCAAGCTGAGAAAGGTATCTTTTTCATTTCTATAACCATTTTTATAACACATTTATATGTTCTCTTGATACTTTTCTATTTAGGTGCGAAATCTGATAGTGAAACGCCTGTAAGCACTGAAGAAGACGCCCCACTAAATACAGACCGTGGATACATGTCTGATTCTGACGTGAATCGTTCACCAGCTCATGTTGCCCGGTCGCAGAGTCCGTTGATCGTTCCCGTAAGTCCAATTGGATCGCCACATAATAATTCCGGGGGATGGATTCTGGTATTATGTTGTAATATTTTTTTGCTATATTATGGTAAACTTTTTTTGAATACTAGGTCGGTAATGAAGGAGAGATTCAACCGGTTGTGGGTCGAACTCCTCCCGCGCATCAGTATAGTTTATCATTGGATCGTCCTTTAGGTCCCCACGACCCCTACGGCCTCGTGAAATGCTGTGAGAGTTTGGCATTTCTAGTGCGTGATGTCGCACATATAACGCCCTACAATTTCGATAATTGTGTACACTGTATTCGTACTTTTGTTGAGGCTAGCCTACATGCTAGTAAGTATATTTAAGCAAGTTGTTACTATGTCTAGGGGAGTCAAAAAGTGTCGATACTTTCGCTCGATAATTGTCGATACATCTATGCGAGATTTACCGATACTTACATTCGATATTTATAGATTCTTACGTTAGTTTTTTGTTGATATTTCCATTCTTTATTTATCGATATATTCGATCGATAATTAACGATATTTCAGTTGTCCACCCTTGACGATTTGATACATTTTGACTTTCCAAACCGGGGGTTCCCTGTTTCCTGAGAGAAATTTGATTCACGTTTCAAGCGGAGGTCCCCCAGAGCATATTTAATTCGTCCAAATCTGGGGTCATATTCTTTCTTATCAATATCGATACCGGTCAGTATCGACACTTTCAAGTTTCGATACAAACAAGTATCGATACATTCAGAAACACTCTTAACATTGTGAATATAGAAATTTCATGTTTATGTAATCTTATTTAGATAAGAGGAGGAAACATGATTTACGTTCGCGTCCAAAACATTCACGAAAAACTCATCGATCTCCTGCATCCAGCCCAGATGAAGATGACAGCGATGAAGAAGCTGTGCCTGGAGCATATCATCAAGTCACATTTCAGGTAATATTTTAATATTTCAAACAATCGCCTGTTTTTTTGAATAGTATTTTTGTTTTTCGTTGTAGTTGCTGGATTTAATGCATACATTGCATACGCGTACAGCGCAAATCTTCAAATGGTGGGCCGAAGAAGGTGGCGAAGTAGCACATGAAATTTCCTTGTGGACGCAGGGTTGGTGCCCATTGTTGCAAGGTATTGCGAGACTTTGTTGTGATCCACGCAAAGAAGTAAGTTTTCTTTTTTAATTGTTAGATTACATACAATGGTACATTACTATTATCTAAAAACAAGACATTAACGTTATTTCTCTGTTTTAAAAAGGTTCGTATGCATGCCATCACATATTTGCAAAGAGCGCTACTCGTTCATGATTTACAAACGCTCACGGGACCCGAATGGGCAGCGTGTTTCAATCGTGTCCTCTTTCCGCTTCTTAATCAACTTCTCCAGCCTGTGACGAACGTTAAGGATCTGGCAGCTATGGAGGAGACACGAATGCGTGCTGCGACTGTTCTCTCGAAAGTATTCCTCCACCATCTTACTCCGCTGTTGTCTCTGGAGACATTTGCTCAATTGTGGCTAACGATTCTTGAGTATATGGACCGCTATATGAACGCGGACAAGAGCGATCTGCTAGCCGAAGCGATCCCCGAATCACTAAAGAACATGCTGTTGGTGATGGAATCCGCGGGTGTCTTCCAAAACACGCCCGCTCTTTGGGGTTCTACGTGGGAGCGCATCAACAAGTTTCTGCCGGGCATGAAAGAGGAGCTCTTTAAGGAGAAAGAGGCTAGGGAGGCGAGCGCTCCCCAGCCAGTTCCCGTACCGGTCGAGGTAGCCCCACAGGAAATTATAGAAGCCATTGCAGAATTCCCAAAGTCAACCATTCAAGTCACTCAGCATAACATTGAAAATGCGACGCGGTCAAGTATTATTTTGCAACCGCCTACGTCGAGGAGCATTAATTCACCACTTTTCGCCCACTTGGGTCAGGTAGGCAATAAATAAATATATCTATTTTTTATGGAATGTTGTATTATTTCGAATATGCGTAGATGGTATCAACACCAATCGGTCCACCAACTGTGTTGACCGAATCGCAATCGGTTCCTGATATTGGCGTCGTGCCTGATGCGCTTCAAACGCATATGCACGCATCGCAGCTGCCGACGCTTACCCAGCCACAGCCGCAGGTGGCCATGGCGGCAATGGGATTGAATAACAGCCCGGTGCGTTCGTATCTTCCACCACAGAGCGCGACTCTGCCACCACACACCTTCCCTGTTTTGTGTACACCGTCCTTACCCGGCGCCCAGCAACTGCCTGCCGCCGTCGACATACCCCACGGACTCGCCGCTCAACAACCACCACCCTCACTATACACCGAATTTACAAACAATCCCTATAACTTTCCCGACAACAATACATTTCGGAGTGTTGCTCAACTCGATGCGCACGTACCGTCTTCTCCTCATCACAATCATCACGCAGGTGGTGAATGTGTACACGCAAATGTAGGCGACGCACCACTGGCTGACATCGTTACCAGTAGCACGAACGGCAACGTGTTCCGCTCGGCCAACTATTTCGCGACGTGTGGGGAAATTCCGCCCGGCTCCGAGATGCTCTTCACCGCCGCTAAATGTCCAGCTGCCAATGTCGCCACCGCGGAATTGCCGCCCGCCGACGAGCCGCCGTCCACGTCTGGCACGCATTTTGAGGTCTGAAGGTTTGAAAGAACGCTGATGTAAGGACACATACTTTATCCACTAGTCACCATACTCTACACACAACCCTCATACATCCAACCCATTCGAATTATATTTGTAATGCGTATGCGGCATTGTGAATCGTACTGACTTTTCCCGTGTATATTGCATGCATGAATTTTACAAAATTTACTACCGGCACGTTGTTTGTCCACGCACCGAAACTCGCGATAACTGGACGTGCATTTAAACTAATGATAAGCAAAAAAATCAAGTAAACAACTATTTAATATATACATAACTATAATTATTATTACTGTTGTATAAATGAGAAAAAGAATTAAGTGTTGATTGTACGGATAGCGGAGACATACATATATATATTGTAAATACGATACTAATATAAAATTATGAATTGTATCAAGCTTTATATCTAAATTGTGTTTATTGTAATGTTTTGAACAAGTGTTACTACACGGTGATTAACTACGGTGGTGCTAACTTGAAAGAAATCGGTTGAGTGGCAATTATTGGAGATTTGCCAATTGTCGGCGAGCGTGGTTGAAAAATGGAATAAACTTTATGCTTCTCCATAGAATCAGCGAGCACGGTATCTTTCGTGCCTGGTTCATTCTTCCCTGTAGGCGTCATGAAAATCCATTTCACAACAGGCGTAATGCGAAAAACTTTGTAGAACTTTTCATTCATAATACCATAAATCACAGGATTTAAACCAGCGTTGATAAACAGGAAGAATTTTGATATAAACCATAACGTTCTATATATTGCATTACTCTGCAAGTTTCGATATATTTTTGCTAACTAATTGTATATACTACATACTCTGTTCACAACGGAATCTCCAAAATTATCGGCATTTTCTTTTATCAACTGGTTTCGATAGAAAATTAACGCCGAAAATGGCAAATGACAGACGATGAATGCAATTACAACCGTAAACATTGTCTTCGCAACTTTTGCTTTGTACCGCACTTGAATGCAGCTTTTCGTTTCGGTTTCGATATATTTTTGATATTTTGCGAGCTGAAAATTGGTCATGTCGTTTTGGAATACGTGTTCTTATTGCAATAACAAATTACTAGTACCTTCATGAAAATCGTAACATAACAAATTGTCATTGTTATCAACGGAAACCAGACCATCATTGTGATGATAACATGCCAATAGATGTTTGTCATGATAAGATCTTCGGAACAAAATTTTTCGGTGAAATCCAACCATATACGTTCCTAAAAATGAATACGTTTAATGTTTTATACCATTTTCTTGGAAACGTTTGCGACTGTATATTTGCGATAGAAGAATAGGGGTGAAGCGAAGACCACTCCTACAATCCATGTAACGGCCATTACTACTTTGGCACCTTTCGTTGTAAGCCTTGTTTCGCGCGGGAGCACAATGGCGGTAAGTCGGTCATAACTGATCGCAGCCAAATTCATTACGCTAGCAAGTAGTAAAGAACCTGAAAATTATTGTAATATTGTATTGTAAGGAAGTGTGAGCTATTTAGTCAGTCACATTCAATGGCACCCTCAATCCTGCAGCCAAACTCGCCCAATTGGTAATTTTGAAAAAAGTCATAAACCAGGAACACCCAAGGATGGATGAGCAACGACAGAAGATCTGCAAGGGCCATATTCGCAACGAGAAGGTTTGTAGGTGATCGCAGGTGCCTATTTTTTACAATCACATAGATCATCGCCAGGTTACATCCAATGCCCCAAATTACCACTGGCACGAAAAGGGAAGTCTTTATAATTATCTCTGACGGCTGCGTAATGTTCCATATTAATTGTATGAAGTGGCAGTCCTCCTATTAAAGGTATGTTTGAATAAATAACTTTAAAAAATGCTGATGCTTTGGAATATTACCAAATTTGGGGTCTCCATAATAATTTGAACACTCAATACTATAATGGTACAAATTCTATTTCGCATGTGGCACCACTCAGGGCAATTGTGAATTGCAGAATAAGGAAATTATCAAATGGCAGATGGATCAATTATTTTCAATAACGCACACTGCATAAACACGCGCGCCGCATTGTTTATCAACTGCTCCATTGCGAAGGCGTCATCAGCTAATTGTAAGTACCAAGTACCTTGATAACAAATGGTTTGCAGTGTGATATTGATAAATATTCATGTTAACAAAAGTGAATCCTTAGGCATTTAATGTTAATATAATTGAAACCTTTTTCTCTAAATTGTTAGACTGAAAATATTAATAAAGTAAATATATTTAAGATATACTTTGATTATTCATACATTTCACTTTCACATGCAATAAATACAGTTTAAAAATAAAGTAAAAATTGAACTTTCAGTTCAACT
>JAODAC010003076.1:0-35206 GCA_027575185.1 Mimaenictus wilsoni
TAATACAAATACATAATAAATACAAATCCAGGCTGAAGGACCAGTATGGTCGATGGCCAGGTCTCCGGACCAAATACGATATTTTTGATAAAAACAAGTAAAATATTATAAAATATTAGAAATTGACAGCAAGTATCTAGATGACATTGAGTGAAGTATACTTTAAGTTATTCATTTTAATTTCTTGCAAACAAGAAAAAGTCAACCAGAACAGAGAATTTACATTCCTAACTACTTTCGAATGGCATTAATATTATTTTCCTACATTTTCACGAGATTCATCATGTTTAAATAGCGTGAAAAGTTGTGGTTGAGTGACGGGTGACAGATCTATTCAAGGAAAGGCTACACGGGCAACACCGCCCGGTGTGCGACGTTTCACATCGTCAGTTTGTAGCATTACCAATCTGCGTCACAGCGCGTACAGAAACACAACAAAACTACATTCACGTATTTACAAATATATAATGAACAGAAAATTAATTTTCTAAAACACACGCTTTCACATTCCTCTTCTTATCTCATAATTCTCTTCTTAAAACATAAAAGGCACATTTAATTAATACTGGATAAGTTAATAAAATTAACACAAAACTGTTAACTTGCACATTCATTCCGTCAGAATAATGGAATTGAAAAATCAGCTAATAAATATAAAAATCACATAATAAGTAAAAAATGATTTGTTTATTTCTAACTTCTGATTGTCATTATTGATATTTATGAACATTAGCAAGACATTATAAAATACGACAGGTGTATAATTACAAGAAATCTTTAATTTTCTAAATGGATAGTGTGAAATTTAGCACCCTCTAAAACCCATAACCACGTTAGTCCATTAAGTGCAATATCACATTCCGACCAACCCCCATAAACTCCTATAAACCAACAATTCCTCTACCTACAATTCCAAGAAATACAACGATTTACTGCACTACTGATGCGAATCATTACGAATCCTTGAACCCTTTACCCCATTATCCATGCGTTATCCACGCCGGCAATCCAATTACAAAACGATGCCGCGTCCGACGAAATGCCAGGGTGCGGTATATATGCATTCGGTGCCCGTCGCCTCTATTCATAAATTCTGCCTGCGAGAGTTTTAATTCGTCATGAAATTAAGCGTTCACGCCAGAAACTGTTTTCCATCGGCCGCACATAACGTAATTTATTACAAGAAATTGCTTCAACTCTGAACCTGCATCCACCGAAAACCAAGGCAGACCTCCCAGTTGTAGGTGTGCTTTATTGTGTTTGATTTTGCAATTTCCCTTTCTCAATGATTTCTATTTTTGCATGCAGACAAAGATTTTCTATTCTCAATTTTTATTCGGCTGAATAATGTAGTTAATTGGACACCATTGAAACTCTAAAACAGTATTTCTCAAAGGGGTCCGCAGTCGCCTAGGGCACCTCTTGAAGCAAATTTTACCAATAAGCCAGACGTCGGGTCCTCTTTGGGACATATAGACACTAGTTTATTCATTATTAATCCCCATGCCACTATGTGAGATTTTATCTGCTGGGACGCACACAATCTTACATTAAAATTGCACATATGAGGACCCGCTTGGTTTATTTGTCGACCGCAGGCCGCACATATATGTTCAGCTTCAGCCGAAGGTTTATAACACAAAACTCAATTAATGTTTTTGTTATCGATATTACTCGATCACACTATTGCATATTATCATTTTTAAGGATTGGTTCAAATCCAGTCGAATTTATGCAAATTATGAAACTTGCAATTATATTTGAACTTCATTAGTACACATAATTGATTTATAATGTTAGTACACAATACATCTACCAATATTGATTTTAAATTTGGCAAGTAACAGCCAATGTAATTGTTCTGTCAATAAGTTACTAGATCCAATTACAGTTACAAAATTTTAGAATCATAAATAATCTATGCCATAGGGACACATATGAACAGCGCAATTGTTTAATGAAATATTTATGGTCGTTTTTATAATACAACGCTCGGTTTTATCTCTTGTTAGTAATCACACACGCTTGGCACAAGTTACAACTTCGCGGAAGGACAAAAGGAATGCGTTTCGCTTATCAGGCGGCGAAAATAGGACATAAATCGATTAAAAAGCGCGCGTTCTTTGGCTGCTGCTTGTACGAGCACGACGAATTCGCACACTTTTGCGTCCGAATTCGGAATGAAATTTACGCGGAGACTTCTCGTCTTCGCTATATTTAGAAACAATAGGCATTAATTTAGCCGACAAGCGTATCGTGCGGCGAGCTTACAAACGCATCGCCTCGATGAGCAATAGATCACGACGAGGCATTACCTAAACCGAAGTATACAAAACGCAACAAACTAACGCCAAATAAGCGAAAATAATTAATTGCAAACAGCAAGCCATACATTTTGTCAATAACAATTTAAATATTTAGGAAATAAATATATGATAAATTGTGCTATCCATTTTATAATTTTAAACGAATTTTCGATTTAAAACAATTGGTATATGTCTCGATATGGTGGGCGCTTCAAACAGGTCAGGGATGGAAATCATGATGCATTCGCATGCCCAGCATTTTCGCATTTGCAGCGCATTTCTCGAAGTTGCGGGTCAGCGCGATAATTTATTACTTCACTTTGCTTCTAAAAACGGCTAAATACGTATAAATCGATAGTTTATCGCAAAAATCACGTGAAAAGTGTGCGAACGAAGCATGAAAATACATCTCAAACCTGATCGCAAAGAAATCAATTTCTCGACCTCTCGCGAGCAAAAATCGTTTCGAAAGTTGTTGATTTATTCAAATTATCTTGTACTATGTTGCAAGTACAAACGCGGTGTACGCACGCCAACGACGCCCAACATGCAATATTTAACAATCAACAATACACAGCGATTAGGTATCAATACATGCAGCACGAATTCGTACGTACTATTCCTATAAATAATTTCCTATGATCGAAGTTTCTCTTATAATATGTATCAAATATTATTAAGAACATATTGATATATGAATGTCACTTTTATAACGATAGTATAAATTTCGTGGGTGTTTTATATTAAACCTGAGAAGCAAAACAAAAACTAGACAATTACTTAAACAAAATTTTGCCTTAAAGAATAAGAATATTGTTCAACGAGCATGGAATGGTACCTGTTTCTTCACGAGTAGGGGCAACTAAACGTTTGTGTTAAAATATTAATGAGTAGATTTAGTTTTAAAAATTTGCAGATACAGCAGTGTAGCACATAGGGCCAATGGCATCCGTCGCTCAGGTCTGAGCTACAATGTACACATTTCCTTACAGGCTTACTGTAGAACTACGAGTTCGTATAGTGCGGATAAGACAACTCGTAGGAAATCAAAAATCGATAGTGAAATGTGTACATTATAAAAGAGAATTAGAAAAAAGGAAGAAAAAAAACTAGACCAGTTCCATGTATTTACGGTTGCATATATTGTTACTAAGATGCCTCTTAATACTATTCTGAAATAATTGACTTAACTTAAATACAGTTAAGATTACTAAACTAAAAATAACGCAGATGTCTCTTGTCTATTCGAATGATGAATAGTTTGTGCAACCGTTGCACCTGTTCTACAACCATACCAGTGTTTCCCATTTATAGAATGCTTACCTCCAATTCAACGCGTAGTTCTAACGTAATTTATTCGAAAAAGCTTTGCCTCTTTAAAAGTTGAAAAGGCAACACCGTGTTCTGCAATTTATGGCGAAAGCAGCGTATAGAAGCGACTGGCATACCACGCGAAAATATCTTCTTCGAATGTCTGCGCACTTTCAGAGTAAAACGCTACTTAGGCGAATAACAACACAAAAAATTGCAACCAAATTGGCAGCCAAGGAAAAAATCGCCGATCGCAATCGGGCCATAACCGGGTGGCAGCAGACAAGAACGGCCTTGTGTGGCAATCATGTCGGTGCATGCCAACCAACAGAGACATGCTTTCGTCGTCTTTTTTCGCATTATACTTCGCAATTTTAAGGAGCAGCGCTCACGAAATTTATGTGCGAAAAAGCAGCGCCACCGCCGCCGTCGGGAAGAAAGGAATTTCCAATCTATTCGCAAAACACACATTAGGCGATTTTACGAGGATAGCGGCAGCGTAAAGAATGAAGTGAGATTAATTTCTAAAATTAATTGGTGGATGCGCCGGTTATTGCACGTGCACGTGTATATAAATCAAGGTGGGTTTAAGTGCAAGCGAAACGTGTTATTATGCTTCAGCATCGGGGAGGCATCGAAATAAATTCTATATTTAAATCGAAGCATATATTATGCGATCGCTGAAAGCGCATTGCAAGAGCCGGTCATGTTTTGCAGCAGCAAGAGTTTTGCGCACGTCGATTTCGCTTATTTGCCCGTCTTGTGCCATTATGTGTGTGCACACGGCAATACAGTTTTACGCAGGGCAGATTTACATATGGAAAACTACTTTAGAAAAACGTAGATAAGAGAAGCGCTATTTATATGTGGCTGCGGGAATGTTGTCACGCCCTGAAGACTTCGTTGTGATTAAAACCCTGTGATCCAAACACGCCTAATTATCCTTTATCGGAATAATTCTAACGGCGCAGAATTTCCAATTTAATTAACATGCTAATTGCCGATCAGTTAATAACTCAACTTGCTATTGCATATCTGTTGATTTTATGCAAGAATGCCGACTGTCGAAATTTCTATAATTATTCGTTCAAATTGCTTATATTCTTGAAATAAAATCTTTTTCAATTCCATTAAAATTGCATTACAAATAAAATAATTTAACCAAAAAGTCCGAATTTGTACGAGTTTTATTTTATTGCGATAATAAGAAAACAATGATCAATCCAACTTGAAACTCCGCACTAAATACAATTTCAAAGATTATTGGATTTTCTAATTTGACTCATATTGAAATATAAGTTTACAGAACTAATGTAATCTACTAAGACTTTATTAGTAGATGTCAATGTTCGACAAATACAAAATATGCCTATAAAGATTGACTACCATGACTAAACCATTATCAACATTTTTTGAAATGAGCAATGAACAGGCATGTTTCAATCTCTGTCACGCTTTTTCTATGCTAAACACATTTGTAATAAGTTATCACACATTCCTTCCACTTTAACTACCATTATATTTGTTTACAATCCTCCGAATTGTCAAGCTCGACAAGAGAAGACTTTATTGTCATTAATTATAATTACTTCCATTTCGACAAATCCTTTCAACATAGGAGTAGTTTTCTATTCATTTATAGAGCTCTATTCAATTCTCTGACAATATAAATAGTCATATTAGAAAGTAATGTCTATTAAATATAAGAATTCATTTTGATCTGCGCCCGCAGAATTTCGATCCTGGGATCTCTTGGTTGGGAAAAAGTGTTGAACTCCTATGCGCGTATGAAAAAGTTAATCACTTAAATCGCCAAAATTTTGTTTCCCACCGATTTTCTACATCGATGTAAAAATCGCGTGTCATCGCGTAATATTGTATATTATTCACCATCATATTAAAACAAATTAATACCATTTTTCATTGTATATTTCTAAAGAATGCTCCAGGAAAAAAGATAACTAACTATATACTGCTCATATACCAACTCTAGAACTCTAATTTCGTTATTGTCAAAATGCAACAAAATAAATATCGATTCTGCCTCCTCTAATAAAAACATTTTTTAACTCCACGCATGAGAAATTTCCAACGAAATAAAAATTGAAAAGCCAAAAAGTGTAACGCACAATTCATGAAAAGCTCAGCATTGTGCTCCGTTTCATGGAATATTTCAATGACCGTATACAATTGCAACAAAAAAACAGCCAGACATTGTTCACGTAGGTTATTTTTGTTTTATTTCATTTTATTTCTTCTTTCGTCTATTAAACACACTCCACGTCTCGCCGCATAGGAAAAACGTTATTTTCTTTCATACCGAATCGATTATAACGAATACGAGTCGAGTATTTTTGCATATCATACGTTTCCCCGCCAAAATAAAATACGAACACGTCATAGTCATTCTATGGATGCAAAAGTAGTATCAGGACGAATCGTGGATGATTTGGCTGTTTTGGGATCTCGCAGACAAAAGAGGAAATATAGTGTCAAGTGGACGACCAGACAATGGTCGGTTATTCACATGTATTTATTAATTTATGAACTGCTTGTATTGCAGCACTTATTGCTTCGGAAGTCACCACTTTAGCACCCTCGAAGGAATTTCAATTACTTTTAACACTTGGCGGCATAACTATAAAAATGTTGAAGAAATGTTTACCTGAGTTTAGGTGGCAGTTAAATCAATCTCAAATCCCAAACAGACGATTTTTTTACCTTAGCTTTATTATTTTTTAATATTTTTTAAAATTCATATAAACCCCAGGAAATTTACAACGATTAAAATTAAAATTGTAGCTTAAAAGAGCTCCGAATTGACTTACAATCCACTTAAGTTGCGCATGCTTAGAGTTCTGTTCACAAGCAATTTGTCCGCCCAGATACAATTATTTCAGTTCGGCGCTGCTAAAAATAGGTTATATACGCACATCTCAAGTTCATGCGCCGGAAAATAAGCTTAAACGTACACCGCAAAACAAATTTTGCAAATCTTCGCTGAAGGTTTAGGTAACATTTTGGAACAGTGCGACATACGTTGACGTCATTAAAAGACGCTCAGCGCTGACTGCAATGAGCGCAAAGTTTGATCAAATGTAGGTCGTAACCATCGAAATGGGGGCCATTTTAATGGGTTGAGTGCGGCTCTCTTTCGTTGCGCCGCAATTATTCAAAGTGTGTGCGCGCAGGGTGTCATGTTATTGAAATTGCGCGTCGCAGGGGCGCAGATGGCATCGTAAAGTCATAATTTTATGCGCGAGTGTCGTTAAGTTTGGGGCAGGCTCCGTTGTGACAGTAATTTAATTTATGCGCGCACAAAATGCACGTTCGTCCTTCGAAATTCCATCAAATCGTACCGTAGTTATTTATAGTAAAAATAGTAATAATCAGTTTAAGAAAATCAGCACATTTTGCATAAACATAGAAATAAGATAGGTGACAATATTCTTAGAGCTAATCACAATAACGCAATGAATAATTTATCATGGAAATAGGCCTGATATTGCTTAATGTCTCTTAAGGTACAAAATTGAATGCCATGATCACTAAATCAGAAAAATAAGAATAAGAATATTTTCCCGGACATGCTTGAAAATAAGCCAAAAATTATATGCTTATGTATCACATCCCAGTGACGTGCTTAAACAACGCTGATATAAACCAATAATAAGAGCATAAATTTCACGTCATTCCAACGTCCAAACGAGGGATACAAACGGCAATCATGCATAATTATCCCGTACGTAATGCGTGTAATTTTATACGTGGTAATTGTGTGAAAATTGTACACATTGCACACAGGATGCTTCATAAAATGTGCCATTTTTGTTACTTCTTTATATTTTAAGATCTCTGCCAGTAGTAAATAATCGCAGAATTACTCGAATTACTTGCATATAATTAGAAAACACCCTGTATGATTGAAAGCCATGAGGCAGGTCGTGGTGTTACCAGACCACGAACAAGAAAAAAGAGCGCCGAGAGACGCGAGGCTGATCAAGACTTTCTTTCGTGTAACAAGACAGGCTCCGACTCTCGGGCGTCTCAGGTGTCTCGGCATCTTCCAGAGCGAACGTCGAGAGCTAATGCGATGCATCGTGATGCTGTGGCCTGGCGCCCTTTTACCTGGGCCGGGGCGCAGCGAAAAAGGCCCCGGCCGCGGTTGCATTCCGCACTGAAGCACTCCACCTGAGCAAACCGATACACACACATCCAAGCCATTTTGCATGTACACATTGCGAGGTGTTCACGTGTGTGAGTCACTTGTAGCATGAAAGCAGCGCCGGCCGTATATGCATAAAGAGCGCACTGATGTGCAGCGGCATGAAAAAGGCGACGCGGTAACGACGTCGGCGACGATCCATGCAAGGGACAGTTAAAACTCATTCAGGTTGTGCCGTGGTCATTGAAGACTTCGTGCGATCTGATACTGTAGCGACATCTCGCATGTGAGAACGGTGAGGTTACTCAGTTATTGTGAGCAGAACGTGTTAAAACATCTTTAATTTACACCTCCGTAATTTCAATAATTCCTTGAGCCGTACTAAGTTGTTAAATATGTAAATAATTGAATAACATTAGAACATTAGAGGAGGGTCCTCTAAGTGAATCTTAAATGTAAATATTCTACCACTACCAAATATTAGATTAAAGGTCGGTCTTTAATCGAAGGAATATTTTTATATAAATATGTAAATACTATAATAGCTTTTGAGCTTGAACTGTAAAATAATGAGTAGAGATACAGCATAGTGTGGTAGCAGGACGATTACTTCGAACAAAACCGAATCAATTTAATTATTTACTGATACAATAATAGAGCATACATTTGTGAAAAATTTCTACAGCTGACCGAAACTTAATCAATGGTAATACATATTTATGTCATTGAAACAAATTGCTTTGTAGGGACATAAATAATTGAACATTCAGAATTGTAAATCAGAATTTCAATATCGTCTCCCTAGAAACTATTATCACATTGATCGAACCATTTTGTAGTAACGAAAACTGAGGTTTCACTTGCAGTCTGTGGTTGTAACTTGAATATCGAAGATCAGTAGCGGACTAAGAACGTCTGAGGCCCTCAGGCCCTGTTTGAGCGCCCTTCAGGGTTATTTTCATTGGAGTCTCGAGATTATCGAAATTTGGAAAAGGTGCATTTTTTCCGAGTTTCTTCGCGGCCTGAGGAGCCGATCAAAGTTTATAATTTTACATTGAAGTGTCTATAAGGCGACATAAATGTATGGTTTTCTCGGAAACCAGGAAAGTGTAACACCTGTAAGTCTCATAAATAATGCAAAAAATACTGAATACATGTCCGCTATTTTTTGCTATTTTCTGAGTTCTGAGGTATATTTTTTTTCTTTTAACAAGATTACATAGAACGAAACACAATCTATTTAATTATCTCTCGCCGGAATTACAGTTCACCCTCATAACTCACTGCCTGGAGCGGAATAACATCTTTCGAGGACTAAACGACAACTAAATATTTTATCTAATCGCAGCATCTTGCCTCCCAAGCCAACGCATGCGAAATGACGCGCACATACGGTGGTAAAATTGGGGAAAACAGAAATAGACCCGACGAGACACACGGCCAGACGTAGACGGCGAACGCTCATTTATTAATGAACCGCCAAGACAAGACGAAGCAACTCAGTGCATCCATATGATGAAAATTTCAGCGTCGTGAACAATCAAAACGACAAAAGCTTGACAAAGAAACAAAAAAAAAACAAGAAATTATTGATCCCCAACTTCAGGAATGAATGACCGGGAATAAATGTTTCTAATTAGTAAAAGAGAAATATTCGATGGAACATGTTTCAAAATATTTATTGCGGCAGTTAACCAAGGTTTTTGTGCAATTTGCTAGTTAATAACAATACCGTTAAACAACATGAGCTTACCATTAATTTCTTGTGGTATTTGTTGGCATTTTAGTGAGAAACACAATTGTGTAACTGTTTTGCTCGACAGTTATTGTTGCATTAGCGTACGGTGATAACGCGTTATGATTAAAACCACAAGCGCGAATGTGCAATGCGTCGTGCAACAAACTTGTGGTGTACAAGAATTGAAGATCAAAGCAAAACTACAGCTGGGTGCAGTTTTGCACTTTGTTTGCTTAATTTTTACAAGTTAGACTGTGATTAATTATCTTATTGTTGGGATGAAGAAAAATGGAAATTGAAAACTCATTCCTATAGTTTCAGACATGTTTAAATGAAAAACAAATATGGTAAAAATAATACTAAAACGGGGAACGTGATTAACTTTTGAGAAAGTACATATAAATCAGATGAAAAATGGAAAAATGTAAATAATCTTAACTTAAGTGTGAGGAAGCGGTTATCCCATTTTCGTTTGAAATACTAGTTTATTCTAAACGGGATAATCTAAATTTACGGCCCTGTATAATCCTTTAATCCCAAAAGGAATGTTTAGAAAGTGTCATTTCATCACAATGATATAAAATTCCTAGTACAATACTCATTTTTGGGCTCAAAATGTATTGGAACGTAATTCTTTTGGGGTTGCAGATGTGTCCGGCAAATATTACACACATTCATCATTATGCAATCCCATTATATTAATGCCCTCCACGCCGTGTCTCAGCATGCTACACAGCTGACGGGCTACACTGCAGCATGTTGCTGTAGGTGTCTGAAATCGAAGATCGAACATATTGCAACGAATCGAGGAGTTGTGAGAGTTGAGAACGGCAAGGGACCGACCAGCGAGTGTTCCGACATATAAAATATTCAATCCGGCCGCGGCCCGTTTGGTGAACCTTGGCGGAATATTACGAGCCCATAACTGCGGCATCTGCGAGATGGGGGCCACGACCCATCACCGTCATTTGGTGCCTCGCGTCGCGCATGGCCCCCAATGTCGATACTGAGTGAGGTTGCTGAAAGCATGCATCGTGGGCCCCAAACTCAGAAGCGTCGTCGGCGCGTCGGCATTGGAGAGAGGTAAGAAGCCAAAGTGCAAGCGCGATGCAATGCAGTCCAGATAGGCATCGACTACGGCGGTGGGACCTTTTTTCGAACACCGCGCTAGCAACACCGTATGCGTATTTCAATGTGGATACCACAAGAGCCAAAGAACAACAGCGCACTGCAGCGTAAAATGCCACCGAGTATCTATCACGGAATGTCCAACGCGATATCTATAAATCACCGAATTGAGTATAACGGCTCCTAACGAGGTCCGTCAAATTTAGAACTGTAAATATAGAAGGACCTTCAGACTTCAGTTTAAAAATAGTAAACTAAACATCATACAATTTATACAGCAGTAGATCATATTTTCGTCAGGGAATTTTCCCACGCAGTTTCCAAGCTAAGTGAAATTGTTATGTATTTGGAGGTGTGTTAACTCAAGTGAGTGCAAAAAACTGTAACTTGGAACGTGAACAACTGATTGCAAAAGTGAATCATTATTCACAAACTCTGTATTTTAGTTAGGTTATTAATATTGCTTATTACAATGTAAAATGTCTTCTCACAATCAAAATGTGTTGTAGCTCATTGCTTAAAATACATATCAAGGATCCAATCTCGCAAACTTCGACGGCAATACCGAATTATTTTCTTTCCCAATTACTGGCAAAGTAACATTTATTTAGTCAACAACGGCAATGTTTGACTCTATATGAGGTACGTTTGAAAGTCTGTTAAAAAAATTATAAGTTAGATGAATCGCCCTTGAAACTGTATGAATTACTTTCTAAGAATACGAAAATAAGAAATTCATCATAAATCGCTAAGACAATTTTCAACATACCTGTAAATCTTCTTATACTAAGACACCTTACAGACATCAACTTCTAAATAGATGTGACCTTAGGTTAAGCCCATAACAAATTTTACTACTTTCCCCAAAATATTCCCCCTAGCGCTTAGACCATCAACCTTCGTTCAAGGAACTATATTCTAAGCAACATTTTATAGCTTTCCCCAAGATAGTCGGAGTGCCAGGCGGCTATCTGAAATGTGGGCATTGTGCTGAGGTGTCACATGCATGACATAAAAACGGGTCAAAAGACATGAAAGCGCATAAAACCACAAAGTTCACGAAAAACACCACATACGGTGCAAAGTGTGGCCCATGCAGGCGGCGGCATCATCATCACCCAGTTGTATTCAAATTCGAAGCGTTTAATATCGTTTTGAAAGCGTTTTTAAACATGTTCACGAGGTGGCCAGCAGCCGGCAGGCACTCACACGCCGAAAAGCAGCAGCGACGTCGCCGACGCTGCAGGAATGCAGACGGCGACTTCAGACATCGCCGCCGCGCTGAACGAGAAGTATGTGCGTATGTATCTCGGGTGGTTTTTCGAAACGAATATGCCACCCGATAAACTATTCATGAGTGTAAATGTAACTACATTGCCATACCATAGCGTGTACCTCTTTTTTTTTCAACTACAGGTTATGGCTACTCGTCCAGCCATTATTTTATTTTAACAAAAAAGCAGGGTCTTAATTGTCAACCGCTCGAAATTAAAATCATTAAAGGTAATTATTGCAAAACGTGTTTACTTGATTTTCAACTACGTGCAGACAGTAGCAAATAAGTAATTACAATATAAGCAAATTAAGTACTAAATTATTTGAAATCATGTTTCTGTATTAAAAAGGCAATTATTGTTATTAATTCTAAGTATATCATATATAAATTTGTATGTCATTTATTATTTTATCGTTTCGATTTCTCCGTTTATTTCAGTTTATTTTACAAAGTCCCTTTACTTTATTTTAGCTTACAATTAGCAGGGCACAAATTGTCAATTAAAAATGAATTGTACTCTCAAATTTGTAAGTAATTTATTAGAAAATGCCTGAGAATCTTTAAAATCACATTGGCATACTGGTCTAACGAGGTATAGAACAACCCAACGTAGAGCCTGCGTGAAAATTAATAAAACAGTTTCGACATTTTCCATTTATTACGAAAAGAATGCCGCCTCGAAAGGAACATCGTTTGGGTTTCCTTCTTAAAAGATACTTTGCCTCTTCCAACACTTGAGTATTTTTAATGCCTACCAGCTCACCATGCAGGTTGCACTTACGCTTATTAATATTTATAGTAAAGTATTATTTATTACTAATTAGAGCGGTGTGTTATTATTTGTACTGGTATTAATATCGTAATGCCAAAGACAGCGATAGAAGCCGGAGCGCTGCAGTATTAATATGTCTCATTATGATTACAAATATGTGTAGTGTACCAGGAACATTCCTAGATTATTTCGATCATTTATTTATGGGCCACGCCTCAAATTGATATGTGTAATATCTATAAATACCAACAACTAATACATATTAATTAAAGATTAAAGAAATTGATATTATTTAAAGAGTGAGAAAGGTATACAATTTACTCATAATTATAAATGGTTCCAAAAATAGATACTTTTTGATATTGGTGATTTCATGTTAGGTTCAGATAGGATTTAATAGGATACCTTAAGGCAAACCACTACACTGAGACTCGATTGATCAATCTATTAAATGTACCGATTTCTTTATTTCAACAAAAATCAAACGATAAATTGAACACGTTACAACCAACCTGTTTTGTGATTTAGAAAAAATGTCTGCAGTGACGTTCTCTAGAAACATACAGTTGCATAAAAGAAGAACGGCTGAAATTATTGCGAAAATGGAATTCAAGCTTCTACTAACGCATAGAAACGAAAATCAAGGATAAAATAAACCAAAGTGTCCCACATTTACCATCGCCTCGTCCTGTCACTGCCACAGGGCTACTGGGCGGCTTTCGAATGCAGGAATGCAAACATTTGCGGAATGACTATGGATGCAAAGCGTCATTATAATTGCAAATGATCAAACTCCAGAACGGCAGCGAGGGCCGAACATGGCGCATGGCACGAGCCCCCCGCCGTAAAGAAACGCCTCGGAGATGTGCTTAAAGTCACTGGGGTTAAGTGACTGCACCGACCGCAAACTCCAAAGCGCGTTCGCGTTCACTTCCCCCCAGCTGGAAACAGAAGTTAAAATTCACACAAATTATACAAACTTGTACGAAATTAGATTTAATATATATTTAAAATAATGTGCATTCATGTTATATTATACATATTTTTATTCTCGAATATTTTCTATATTTACGGGAAATAATAGCAATTACGTTTCATATCAATTTGTAGGGAATTAAACGTTGAATTTTTTAAATTTCATTCTTAAATAAATCACCGCCGCCGGTGAAAACATGCCAATGAAGGCCCGCAATTATCCATTATAAATTTTCATACCTCATAAAACAAGATAACCTCAAGTCGGCATTATTTCTATACGCTTACATGCTTCATTTTTTTTACCTTTATTGCAGATTTATCTGAAATCTGTAACAGGTTGGCCCACACTACTTTGCATAATTACGACAATATCAGTCATTCTCAGATGAACAGGTGTTGACTTCAGAATTCCAATTATACCCCACCGAAATACGCACGAAATTTCGAATAATTTATGCTCAATAATTTATACATTGTACCTGATTGAAGATAAGTAAAAATACATCCGTAAAAGGCGTTGTTAAAATTGGAAAAACGCAGCGTCATTCGATGGCCTTCACGAACAAAGCCGGCGCGTTTTAAGCGAAATGTTTGCCGACCGCGTGCGCCAATCATGCTCAATATTTAACTTTAAGGTGACAAAGAAATTACTATATTGGAAGGTTGGCAGTCGATAGCATACGCAAACGTTGAACATGTGAAGGCAGAATCAAGTGTGCAGTACTACAATATCGGAATTTATCCGATTCAGCACAATACGTTGGCGCATAAAATTCTTGAGAATTTGCTGCGATGTCAAGTGTTTACATGTGCAAATTATGTTTGATTAACAAGACTATGCAAACATATTGAAACGCGTTACGGGGTTTTACCCACCAAATGAGTTTGAACGACAATGTTTGTTTTTATCTGTTTAGTTTTTACTCGGAAGTTTGAACATATTGAGTCAAAATTAATAAGTGCACAATTTTTGAAAAATACTCAATAGTGATAGGACTTTTTAAGATAGTAGGCCTGTAACAAAATATAATTGAATGAGGAACGTCTTCGTTCAATTACGAGGCCTATCAATATGTTTATTAGAACATTTTTGCGAAGGACAAACGAACATTATTCGAGCTCAAACGGACGCCATGCCGATTGGCAGGAGCTATAATGAATACCAACAAATAATATTATATTATATTCTACGGAAAGTCCCACAGTATTTCTCTATTTCTTTTCATCTTTAATCTGCAGCATTCAAATTGTACCGGGACAAACATCACCAGTGAGGAGATACAGTTTGTTTTAAAACATCTTGCGAGGTGGCAAGAGTGGGTATACATACCAGGAATCAGAATACTGGCAACCTGACAAAAGGAAAGGTAACTCACTGGCCCTGAGCCAATGTGTGAAATCTCAACCGAAACAAGTAGGATCATTATTCAAACTCAAACGCACGCAGAATCATGCTTTTGAGTTGTTAATGACGTTCAAAAAAACTGCTGAACACAGGAAGATGTAAACAGGAACCACCTGAAAGCATACAGATCCCACCGATCCCCTTGCAAAAAATTCTGCCAGCCCCAATGATACAGATCTACAGAAGGATTTCTAAGGACAGGAACAATATCTGAGGAATACAGAAAGTAGTATTCAATAAAAAAACCTCATTAATCTCAGCAATAGAAGTGATCCATGGAAAGAGGTGCTAGTACAGTAAGTCATTGAGCCTGTATTAGTCCATAGGGAGAGGTGCTATAGACGGGAATATTCCAAGAAGTGCAACAAATGCTGAGGAATTCAAGAAGTAGGATTTAATAAGAAAACCTAAATAATGATAGCAATGTATGGGAATCATGGAAAATTGAAGAGGTTATAGTTCAATAAACCAAGTGCCGGTCCGTAACACCGATCCGTCCGTATGACGTGTAACACCCTGTAACAAGTCATTCCCGTTTCAAAAAAATCCAATTCGTATGAGTTAACTTACTTAATTTCAAAAGATTAATGATTCAATTACAGATTTGTTTTTAAATATAATTGATTTTGTACGAAATTAAAGTATGCACCAATTCTAAAAACAACCAAATTAGTACATACAATAAAATAATCAATTTTAATATTTCATGATTTGTACATACATTAATGAACTTTGATTTGTTACTCGTTACAGAAATTAGAAAATTCCGTAAGGTGTACTCATTTTGAACGAAAATTGTTCGTCGCATAAAATATAATTTCTTATTTTCGGGGAGAACATGTCTTAGTAATTTGCTTTACAGTCTTTTTTATATTTCTACACTTTTTTAAATCATTTTTTTAAATCGTTATAATAAATATGTTTAAAAAGACCAATGATTCAATAAAACTATAAATAGGTACAATGACTCAGTCGAGCATACCTGATTGAGTCAACCAATTACCTGCCAATAAAGCTTACCCGACGCGAAATTGGCATTGCGCAGTCGAAAGCATACAATGCCTAAACCCATTGCAAATATCTCGTAAAAGATCTATGTAAACAAACGCATGGCGCCCGGCATTTCGACACTTCAACACTTCGTTTATAGATAGACACCCGATACAACAACACAAGCTTGTAAAAATAGACACGTAAACATTGTAATATTGCCTACCTTACGGTCGGTTGTCTCTCCAATACTTGAAGGTAAACTATAAACTGATACACTATTTCAATATCTTAAGTGTTCACGCAGTTAAGCGAATATTCGCGCACGACATTGGCAAGTTTACGACACGAGTTTATATTGTTTTTGAGATGACTAGTCGTTGGTGCAATGTTTAAGAAAAATTTGCGCGTGAGAAGACTAGATACGAGCAACGAAGACGCGCGCACAAATTGTGGCGATGTACAGCCGACATCCACACGGTACGAGTGGCGCACACGAACTGAAAATTTCGTTTCGAGTGCGAGCGGCAAATACTACTACGAATGTGCGCGCAGCGACGCAGAACTGCCTCACGCAGGTGATTGCTGAAAGCCAACGGAGGCATTGGGATGGTTGGGCTACCAGAGGTGTGAGATTTGTTGATAAAAAGCGGAATAGTCAAAATTCAACACTATATCATTTATCCACCAAAAATGATGGCTTGTACCTGGGCAATATTTAAGGGTTGAACCTCATTTACACGGCTGAAAATGCCAGACCAACGATTTGCTCAAGTAAAATTTCTAGACGCGCGTTAGATTTGGGGAGTAAACTGCTGAATGCGAGCCGAATTTAGGCGACGTATAGCCAGATACTAACAATCCGTTATTGGATATTGCTGCTTCAACTTGAGCTCTAGGCTTTTTTGCTTTCTTTTTAATATAATCATTTGAGTTTTTTTTTTTTAATTATTTTGCCATTTGCCAAATACTGCACATATAGTAGAACATCTACCATAGCCATAAATAACAATAAAACAATAATGTAACGCGAAATCATTTTCCTTTGTTCAGGATATGCAATGCATTTCGTAAATCTCGAGATGGAACATTCTATGAAGTTGATTATGAATTCCAAAGGTCTCAATCCTTGCCATTACTATTTGTTTCTCTATCACGAGTCATCAGCATTGAAGGGCTGTACATAGTGCGAGATGACAACTATTATAGACATTCCAACTTTAAACGTAAAAATGTTTGATCAGAAAACAAGTAATTTGTGAAATATAGTACCTTCTAATCTTTATTTCAAAATATATGTATCTTATTATTCTATTATTAAATCAAGTCATTACTGGTGGTGGTATATTTTGGTTTAAAAATCATCAATTTAATATCACCTTGTTTATTGACCTAGCGCATCAGGTGATTAAATCAGGGTGCGCACCCTGATTTAATTTTGATCGTAAACTGAAAACCAGAAAGTTCTTGTAAAGTTTATCAAAATAAAACTTCGATTACTTTTAAGAAAAACTTAAAATTGCATGTAGTTATACAGTTTTAAATGTAAAGTACATTTTTGCATTAAAATCGACTGAAAAATATTTAAAAAATATATAATTTTTTCACGCAAAAAAAAACAATTGACATGAGCCATAATTTGGCCAAATGAGAAAAACGAGCTTAAAGTTGCAAAGTAATTATTATTATATATCTAATTATTATTATATATCTTACCATGATTAAACAATGAGAACATATTTAGTCTTACTTCAATCGTGTGCTCAAAACCATACTCGTCTTTTTAAAGATAAAATATGTTCAGAAAGAAGTAAATTTAGAAAATAGGTAATTTCATTATATAATAAATGAATTTTCATATATATTAATGTAATTAAACTTAAACTTTTGGAGTAGGATTTCTAGGAATCATGTCATAATATTATTTGATTACGAAGAAATTCGCTTTTAATAATTCCAGGATAAACTTCGATGCGCTCACAACACACAATCTTATTGACATCAAAAACATGATCGGATATGCTAAGTAATTTGTAAGGAACGTAATTAGGCATGTTGGGCTGAAATTTAAATAAATTCAAAGAAAAACCAAGACGCCACAGCCCGTTGTTTGCATTCCGGATGAAGCTGATTACGATGTAGCCAGAGCCTGTGTCTAGCCATCTAGTCAAGTTTAGATTAAGCAAATCTTACACAATTTCGCCGCACACGCACGTATTAAACGTGATACACAACAATTCCGCGCTTTAGAACAGGACGACGAAACCAATTGCACTTTGCACTAAATCTTGCGCATCCCACGCTAGCAACACCGACACCCCGGTTAGCACGAGCCAAGTCATGAAATTATGCTAGCCAGCGTCAGTTTTATTACTTCATTCAATCGACGATCAGTTCCATCGTTTAAGAACAGCGGCTAAAACGTCACCTACGACGACGATGCAAATGATTAAGTGGTGGCACATCACACGACCACGCTATGCATTCAAATTGAAAGATGATTTCGTATTGAAATATATTACCACCGGCTTGGCGTGTTTCTGAATGCAATCTCTCAATTATTGCGTCGTTTCGCCTATCAACATGCCCCGCACTATACATAACAAATAATGCATGATAAAACGTATTTTGCCACACATTAGGAAAAGCAAAACATAGAAAACCGTAAGGATGAGTGATAATAGAAAATATATAAAGGTAATAAAAACAAATAAATGAATATATTAATAAATATTATTTATTGCTACTTTATAGATGATTATTACAAAATGTGTTATTATGTATTACGGAAATTACGTTTCTGTAAAGTAAGAGAAATTCACAAAGGCGAGTAAAAATGCGATAGGTACGAGTAGAGAACCAACATCATCCAATTAGAATGTTCAAAGTTTTTGAAAAATGGGGAAATATCACAACTTCCGGTTGGGGCAGGAAATTACATTTCAGCAGTCACACGTAACACTATTGGTAGCCACATCACGGACCATTCGATCAGCTTACAAAGAGCAATACTTTCATTTTTCACCTGATGTAGGGATAACATTCGTACATTTCACTTGCTGAGAAGAATTCGAAAATCTACCAGACTGACAAATTATAAATCTCACAAGGAGAGTGTCTCATTTGTCCGGCACGGAAGTAAACGTAAATTTTTAACCGGATTTTTCGCCTTAAAATCCGATTATCACAAATTATTTCTATGGATGTACTATACGTGCAAAACATTTCATTCAATTCCGTGATAGACAATTGAGGCACTGTCCTTGTCCGTATTGATATCACAATATAATTTCCACGTATAGGAATCCTTCATTAACTTTAATGACTTGAAATTACATGTACATGTGAAGTATTTTAATATAAAGTAAAACCTCGTGAAATGGCTTTGAAAACTTCTGAAATTACTCTTAAATGTGGGCGTCGAAAATATATAGGTATTGATGAGTATTAAGACGTCACGATTCGCTACTTTTTCTAGTCTTTGATGTCTTCACCATATGTCGTGCTTCCCGTAACATTTTAAAAATACATAGAGGCAAGGGGGTGGAACTCCAGAAGATTTTCCACTAGCTGGAAGAGGAACCGTGGAAGACCGAAATTGCGTTAGCGATTCAGGGAAAAATGACGGAAGCAGCAACAGAAGGTCAAGCTCATAACATGGCTGCAGCACCATTGATGGTGGAAAGATGAGTGAAGATGGGGGTACTCCCAGAGACAACTTCTCCACGAGAGGAATCCGTAGGACATGCTGGTGCCCCACGACTTGAGATATTACAGGGCCATGGGTCCCTCTTGGAATAATACAAGAGGTGAAGGTCCTGAGAGCTGTACTCAAATTGATTAATTTGTCACTACAACCAAATTTAAACATGGAGCGCCAAGATAAAGGGGGCGCAACTAGAGTCAATTTGAATTATCTAATTGTATATTCTAAAACCTTTTGCCGAAGGTCTCAAAAACATCCATACAAAAATTCATTCAAATCTCATTCAAATGTCTACCTGTTGTACCTCAAAAGAACGACGGCAATAGGGCAAACTTTCAAGTGCATTCTACCTATTCCGACAACCTCTACCGAAACCATTCATCCATTGTCTCAAGCATGTCCTCGAAAAAAAAAAAGGAAGGATCGCCCAAGACGCGATCCCACGAATCGACGGCTTATTGATGACCCGCCATTCGTCAACAATATCATCTCCAATTAGGTCGGACCCCCCCGAAATTACAAATACATACCTCAGCCACAGCACGCTGTAGCATTCCTCGAAATCCTCGCGTTACAAATCGCCAGCGATTGTCGGCTGCTGCCGCAACATTCAACATCAGCCATCAACGGTCGGTCAACCTAAACGAGAGAGCAACAAATTAATCACATTAATCCCAGTGCAGGCAAGCGCAAAACAATTAATTCCTGATCCATGATCCCAATCAATAATTTCTGCCTCCTTCGGCAGCACTAATTGCGTCTCTTAGTAAGATCTCTCGTCGGTAATTATGTGCAATTTAATCGCTTAATGCAGATAATTGTATCTGTACTCGGACAAGACAAAATCTGTCAACTTTTCGTTCTCAAGAGTTGGAATTACTCAATAATTCTGAGAATTGTAAAAAGACCGTAATTGTATATTGATTGGACTGGTCATTTTTGCTGTTTTTTAGTCTTATCTTTCAGCCAATAAATGTATACAAAGCATGCAATTGTCTGTCCATCACGCACACACACATATAAAACTCTCGTTTTCATCATAGTCAACATCTTATCAACGTTTATACTTATAAAAAATTCTACGAGGCAACAGTCAAGTAAAAATAGAGACAAGAGAGTTATAAACTTAAGTAAGGTAACGTAAATTGGAGGTGATACTTTACCTATGATGTTTTTTTGGTAATGCCAAATCTGCACGTTTACGTTTGCTTTGTTGTGCGTAATTGGTACGTTTTGAAAATGCGATTGTTCCTCGTTTTGCGTGTGCGTACGCCAAAAATTGCAACTTGGGAGTCATTCATTTTACGTGCGCTCGTTGAGCCGCACAGCAATCGGTTCTTGCGTGAGGGGAAGAATAAGGGAAAAGCGGTTGTGACGTGCGTTAATATTTTCTTTTTAATTTATAGCAGTCGTGCTGATATTACGCAAAAATCTATAAGTTACACCGCTCCCTTTGTTGTGCTGGATTATTCTTGCTTTGTAAGCAAATTATATCGACTTACTCCCCTGAAATGGTTGAAGAAAAACTGTGGTGGTTCACAAACATTTGCATCTTGCTGGATTCTTGTGCTGTTGGCAGCCGATATATACTTACGCAATATTTGTTTTTACTTATGTTATGCAAAGTTTGGCACTAGTTTTGTATAGTTATTATTGGAAAAATTAGGTGTGAATGTAGAAGTGATAAATGTTTACATTTAATGCACTTTTAGTTGAGTTAACTGTTTAACGACCTGAATTTATTTAGGTATTATTTATGATGTTGGTACAATCCATGATTTCTATATTCCTGAAAGTTTCTATAAAAATTGTGATTGCACATTGTAAATATTCGTCAATTTTCGACTTCATACTTACGCATGATGTATTTACATCCAAATGTTATTGGTGTCTACTTATAAACTAGGAAGAAAATTTAAAAGTACGTGTTAACAGTATAAACACGACTTATTGTTAAGAATTATAACTTATCTTAAGGTGAAATATTTTTGGATATATGCATTGAAATATTATAGATGGAATTAAATGTTACTTTTCAAATTAAGAAGTGATAAATTCAACATGTTTAAAAGTTAAAATAAGCTAGAATTTGTGTAATATTTAATCATGTGAAGCTGCTTATTGGCAAAAAATATTCTTCATGACAATGTATTTTATACGAATTGCGGAATTCATCTTAAATCAAACAAAAGAGCTAAGAAATGAAGATATCGTTTTGTAGCCCATATAACAAAGCCATAATATATATGGAATTAACCTGTTCACACCTATAGTTGTTGAATTAGTTGCACCATGTATAATCCATGATATTTGTATTCCTGAAAGTTTCTAAAAATTCATGATTGTTAAGAGTCAAAAGGTACTCTAAAGAAGTTGACTAATTTTCATTGATTTCAGGCGATGATGCCCGTCAAATACAAGTAGTCTCGTTTCCTCGGTATACCGTTTGGGAATATATTTCAGTACAACGTTGAAAAATCAATTGTTTTCGATGGCAAGTTCCGTCAGTAATGCAAAACTATCCCAAGCGGCTAGGCCAATACATTGTTATGTAACAATTATATGGGCACACCGTTTATAGAAATTGGGTGCTGAATTGATTTTTTAATATGATGAAATATCGATATTTATAGTTTTTGGTATTTATTAATATCGATATTTTCAATTTGCTATATATCAATTTAATATAGAGATGTTGACATCGGAGTTCTCTATATCAAAATAGAGTGCATTGCTGGTAACTTCGTGACTCCTCGAGCTCGAATGTCAAAGAATGATAAACATTCTCGATATCGATATTTATCGAAATCCAAATATCGATAAAATGCTTCTTATATTACACCTTCGATATTCATAATTATCAAGTTCAATTATGACTAAATTTTGACAAAATATACTGGATAATTAAAGTGATTTTGTATTCATAAAAAGGCATAATATTTATAAATATGAACGATTAAAAATACCATATTTTGACAAATCAATGCAATTACAATTATATCAATCAAAATCACGTTGCAGTTGTGGGCACGCCGTAAATATACTTTTATTACATCATAATTTAATAGGTGGTATCAACAAAGGTTTCAATAATTTGCATTCAGCACTAAAATTCATCGGTAAGTACATAATACTTTATTCTGTTTCGATATAATTGTATTGTATATTTAGCAGCAAAAATGTAATAATTTATAAATTATAATATTTCGTAAATAAAGTTATGTGCGTTCGCACTCGTCGACGAACGTGGAAAAATATACAACTTGTAGGGGTATCTATATCAAAAATCGTTCCGCATCATCATCATCATTATCTCTTCTTATTCTCTATCATTTCCTGCTTCTCCTCTTCAAAAAATCATTACTTAAACATAATAGTAAAACTCATCATTGTCGTGTATTGTGTTCAATTGTGTGTGTTGTTCTGCTTATTTTTCGATACCAACGTTAAGTATTTAAAAAGTAAAATTAAACTAAATCGCTGCGTTATTTCCACACGCATCATCTTGTACTTGTACACATCAACTAGTTAAAATACGCATTCGTTTAGCGTTTGAGACAAATTTGCATATGCGTGAATTTTCTTTAAACATTTTTTTTTGCAATCTTTACTATTTTTTTGTTTTTGGAGGACACCAATTAGATGAGATATTTTGTTGGCATTTTTAGCTTCCAATGCATTGCGGTTGTTCGCTCAATGTCTGTGTGTTCTGATACGGCATTCAATATGCTTTAGGGAAACAAAGAAAAACACAAATATGTTAAATATACAAAACATATATACACAATGTATATGCAATCTCAAAATAGCTACTGGAAAACCATATTTTTTAAATTAGTAACCACAAACTACATCTTATGGCCAGTAACTGTCAGAATTCATTCGAGGAAGACAATTGTTGAAAAGAAAGCGCCTTTGGAAGTCACAATTGGAAGCAGCTATCTCAAAATCGGTGTCTACTCATGATTTACTAAATAATAATCACAAAATACAGGCTTGCTCAAGTGTTTTATGTCTCAATTGTATGTCAACGTATTGCAATCAATATAAACTTATATCTACAACCGATGTATGCATCATTCACTAAAATTCTTCGGCTCCGCAATTGCAATCATATTTGACTCCAGCGTTTTGTGATATGTTAGGCTTCCGTGCCTTACAACTGCAACTACTAAATAAAAATCAGGTTATTATTCGGTTTTGTTTCAAGCGAGTCAACACCTCACTGATCTGTATTCGAGTGGGAGAAAAATGAATTGAGTTTGTTCTTTGAATAAAACGCGTCTCTTCCATGAATTCGGGCAAAAATTTTGTCTTGTTTGGCGGCAAGGACTTAAAGTTACCACTTACCGTAGTCCTGTTTGCCGTAACCGCCGCCACCTCCGCTTTGTGGCTGGCTGTAGTTGTTCGCATCTGGGAATAAAAATAAAGCAATTAGAAAAAAAATTGTATGAGTTCTAAACTTATAACTTGATTATTTTTAACTAAATGTGCCAATGTGAATAAAAATTTTAAAATTATGAATTATAAAGGAACATTACCATAACCGGATCCATAGCCTCCCCTGTTATCGTAGCTCTGGTTGTTGTAGCCGCCCTGGTAACCGCCGTCATTCTGCGCCGGCACATTACCATATCCCGACTGATACTGTTCTTCGGGAGCGCCATAACCAGCGTTGTTTCCCTGGCCATACCCAGTGTTCTGATAGTTGTTCTGATCATAGTTGTTCGGCGCGGCACCATATCCACCGCCACCACCAGTACCGTAGTTGCTCTGCTGAGGTTGGTTGTTATAGGACTGGTTCTGGGGGTACGACGGCGCGTTGTTGTAAGACTGATTCTGCCCATATCCGCCCTGGTTGTTCGCCGGCCCGCTATTCTGACCACCGCCGTATGATGGCCGCTGACTGTAGGAGTTAGAGTACGAATTGCTTTGAAAAAAATAAGCATCTACCCTTGATATATATCCGTTACTTACTTCTGACTGAATCCATTCGACGATCCGCCGTTTTCGTAGCGTCCACGTTTCGGTCCCGGCCCCTGCATCGGTGGCTGGCCGCGCTTCTGCACGCCTAACCCACCCATGCCGCGACCGCCGCGCGGCGTAAACGGCCGACCTCCACCACCACGCGGCATACGATCACCGCCACCCATGCGGTTGCTGCGATCGCCACCGGGACCTCCGCGACCGCGTGGCATTCCACGTCCACGGAAACCACCTGGTCCACCACGCCCAGCGCCACGGTAGCCGCCACCGGGTGGGCCGCGCATACCACCGTTGTCCCCCATCATGCCATCACCCATATCTGGTGGTGGTGGAGCGCCTCCAGGGTTGAAGCGACCACGAGGAGCACCACGCATACCGCCGCGCATTCCACCTCGGCCACGCATCATCGGACCGCCACGTGGGCCACCAGGTCCCCCACTGGATAAATTCAAATGTTTAGTATAACAAAACTTGTTTGTGGCCGTTATAGAAGTTATATCTTTTTGCAAGTTGAAAGCGCATACCAGAAGTATTTGTCACAATAATGTATGGTGATTTTATTTGTTTACACTATAAGATACTATATTGAATACTAAAATTACAGATTCTGAACACTGAATAAGTTTTAACAACTTTAATTATTTTGTAAGACTTATTTGCACTAACGGTACCCCCCCCCATTTCTGATGTTCTGTATACAATGGTTGTGACCGGCCCCGCAAAAATTATTCTACCTATTATATTCAATTATAAAAAGCTCACCAATCTCAGTCATAATAGAATAATTGCAAAGTCGTCCTATGCGAATATGTAGTATTGATTTACTTGGAATTGAACGAAAATGGTGGGACATAAATGTGCAATTTTGGTTGCAGTGTTGCCAACAAAGAAGCGTCTATAAAGCCAATACTCACCGTCCTCGCATAAAACCGCCGCCGCCTCCACGGTTTCCTCGCGCACCACGACCTCCACGAAAACCTGGAGCGCCATTAGTTGCGCCCTGTGATGGCCGGCTTTGCTGCGTCGATGAACTGTTCTGCTGTTGACCGGTGGTCTGAACAGTTGTCGTATTTTCAGACATTCTTCTACACAATTACAATAATCAGACGATGTTACATATGCAAGGATATTTAGAATGTTTATTATCACGCAGACTGATAGCGAAATGATAATTTAAGCAACCATCACAACATTTGCGAAACGATGCGTGAAGCGAAACAATGGCGACGCAAAAGTTCAAGCCAGTGAACGCGGTATTGTTACCGGTTTTCTTTTTGAACTAAATTTTAAAAATTATATGATCTTATACCGAATATAACTCAAGGTATCCAAAGAGACTTACCTTTGCGTTACGATTTGCCACTATTCACAATTAAACGTACTGTTTCACGATATTTCGGCGGAGCGACGACGAAGAAACACCACAAACAACAGGAAGCGTCAAAATGGCTTTTGCGATGGCGTCGCTAGCGTCATTGCCTAACGCCAATGTGCGCAGGCGTCGCACGTAAATAGACGATTGTTAACGATTGTTAGTTTTAGTTCCAATATTTGCCACCTTGATAGCAATGTGCAAATATTTAACTAAATAAAGGAGAATATGTTTAAAAAAAACTAAATTGTAATAACTACAAACCTACTTCTACTCTTAGAGTTATAAAGTAAAGTCGATGTAGAGTTACAAAATAGATTTTTTAAATTCAAATTTAGTTCTCAAAATCAGCGCAAACACACTGATGTCGCTGCGAGAGCCACCTGGTTAGCACAACATCGAACTGTACTTCTTTTCGTACAAGTTACACATCCGGTAGGTACGGTGCTCGTAATATTCTACAAAATCTCTCGAAAATTAAAAGAAAATTGTTAAAATATCAATCGAGAGCAATAGTTTTCGAACGCCTTCCATAAGTAGTGTTGTTAGTTTCTTTGAAAATCAAGTGACGCATGTGATGTTGGAGGATTTTCATGTTGTTGTGACTGGTAGGTTATGTTAACGTGTGCTGTCACTTTTTAGCCATGGCTGATACGAAACCAAAAGCGGAGAAGAAGGCGAAAGCCGCCCCCGTTGCCGCAGCGCCGGCCGCTGCTGACAAATCAGCGCTGAAGAAGCGCCCGAAGAAGAGGCATGGGCGCCTTTATGCGAAGGCGATTTTCACTGGTTACAAACGCGGGCTCCGGAACCAACATGAGAACACCGCGCTATTGAAGATTGAAGGCACTGCCAACAAGGAGGAAAGTTGGTTCTACGTAGGAAAACGCTGCGTCTATGTATATAAGGCGAAGAACAAGACTTGCGTTCCAGGCAAGCCAAAATCCGTCAAATCGAAGGTGCGTGCGATCTGGGGCAAAGTGACCAGGCCCCATGGTGTCTCCGGCAGCGTGCGGGCTAAATTCAAGAGGAACCTGCCTGCCAAGGCTATGGGTCACCGTATTCGTATCGTGAGTATTTGCCAAAACTTTCTGAAGTTCTTAACTTGATTAAATGATGTTTTTTTTTTTGACATTTGAAACCTGAATTATCCTACTTGTGGACAAATTTCAACTGATTCTGTTTTTTCATTCAATGAATTAAGTAATAATGTAAGCATTGTATACTTAACATAATTTTTATTATTTGCAGATGATGTACCCATCAAGGATTTAAACTAGGTACTTTTTATGATTGTAATTATAAAAATATAAAAGAAAACATCATTGAAGAGGTTATTTATTTCCTTTGTGAAGGAGATTGCAATTCCTTTGTCCATCTACGAAAAGCTGGTATTGTTACTGCGTTTAATTGTACAATTGTCTAGTGGTGTTATGAAATACATATTTAAAATTTAAATTTCATGTTTTCATAACGAAATAGTGGAATATTTTACTCGTAAAATTAGAATACTGATATCTGGAATTGTTTCCGGAAGTCGACACTTGTTATACTAATCGACTAAGGGCGAAATTTCTTTTTGGACAGTTTTTAGTAGCATTAGTTATATTCTGTTCATTTATTAACCAGTTAAGTGTGCTAGACGACTATATCCGTCATGCAAGAATGGCAGAATTGTGTAATATGACCGATATACATGCGCAAAATTTTGTTACGATTTGATATTTAAATTGTAATTCTGGCGAAAACTAAATTATATTCGTAAATTTTAAAATGTTTAGGAGTCAGGACGAAATGAAAGTTACAGATAATTTGAGTTGGATTTCAAACTTCGTTAGAGGTAACTCATAAGCTCTGCATTAACACTGGATCTTTGGTTATCCCGATTTTCATCTTGACGTGTCATAAGCAAAAAACAAATTAGATTCTCCATCTGCGATGATGTCGGCGCTGACTAACCCTTTTTACCGGTTAGTTTTTGGAGGAGTGGATGTTCGCAATTGGAAGCCCTCACTTAGGTTTACAAGCAGCCGCGATTTGCGTTCATCGGCTCCTACGTGTACCAATATAATTTTGTCCTAATTACAAAAACCGACATGCAAAGTGCCTCTGTGCATCATTCCCTGTTTCAGAACATATCACACGTAACAGTATAAATTTTGAATTTCTACAAATATTTGAAGTTTTTCGTTAATTATGTGTAATTATAGCTTTATGTTGATCCATTGAATTCATTCATTTTCTAAAATAGTCTTCTTTTTGACCCAATATTTCACTAGCGCCACTTACTCTGTTTGACGACTATAACCATAATCGCTTGATTATCGGGACACATACTAGTGCGCAGTTCGCAAAATGATCAACACAGTTAACTGGTTAATAGATTGGGAGCCTTCCCTGATTGACCAAAAATGTCGTGTACCACCCTCCACATGTTGCTGTATCGTATTCACTTGCGATATGCCCAAACGGGAAAATTGTTGGCTCCGTCACTTTCCGAATACGACAGGTACTTAAATTTGAATCATTTAGTTTGAATTTATATTTAACATTGTATTGTCAATTGTTAGGTTAATTAATCGTATCCCTTAGTAAAATTAACAATATAATTTATATATATTTTAATACCTATTGCCGGGTCTAAAACTTCGGTGATCTACTAAATAAGGGATTATTGTATCTCACAAATGGTATTTATTTGAATACAAAAATATATTCAAAATCAGAACACCCAAAATAGAATATCAGCTAATAAAGGAGAACTCTTTTTATTGTGCAAATTCAGTCATTCTATTTTATTTGGAAACAATGACATTTACTTCAATGGCTATTTGATTTTCATTGCATAACTTTTATTGTGATATATCCAACCAGTCATATATACAAAACCGTCCATCATTGAAATTACTAGCACTCCGACGGAAATGAAAAATCCACAATTCATTTTTGTGTTATATTTTACGTATAGTAGCAGGCACCTTTAAATTTTTAAATTAAATATACTGAGTAGCGCGTTTAGGTGCGTGTTTTTATTGTTCAAATGCTTTATAAAGTTCTCAAACGCCAGAATGAATGAATTGTGCATACAAATACACACCTGTAATAAGGTCCGTTGTGCTGTGAGCACAGGTACGCACACGCATTGCACCGTTCGCAATGCAGGCATGGACCCACCAAACAACCTACCTGTTTGCCGCCTGCCATCCTTCTCCAACACGAAGAGGTACAAGGTAGGCGCGCCTACCGCTCGCCGTTCACTTGTGCCCGGCCACCTTTTCTTCGGCGCACTGTTCAGTCGCCTTCCTTCGCACAGCGCGCGTCGTGTGTTTGCTCGAACGCGCGCCGCTCACCAACCCCCGTAGAACGTTCGTCGTGCGGCGAGTGACCGCAAATCGCTTATCGCCCCACAACAAAGGTATACGTCGTGATATTGCCCCGTGTTTATCGCCGCCGAAACTGTTAGAACGCTTTAAACAAATGCGAATCGTTTGTGATTCACCGAGTGTACTGTGAACTGCTATCAATTCTACACCAACGAAACCAACCGGATATACCGATCTTCGCCAGCAACCTGTCAACAAAGGATAACGAAGGGTGAGTTTAATCTTGTGGCTAATTAGTTGTGCCCTAAACTATTATTTTAAACGTAATATTTGTAAAATAAACGGCATTTGTTTGGTGACATGAGAAAGGCAATCGCGAAGTGAGCCACACATAAACGTATCTACGAATGTGTTTGTTGGCTGTTGGCATGCGAAAGAGAATGTCGCCATGCGCCTGTCGGTCATGTGTCGGACAGTTGTGCATGCTTCTCGCCCAATCGCATGCAGAGTGTGCGATTCGAGAGATACACTTTTACGCCGCGCCGGCTTGCACGCATTAGAAAAGTGCGCTTTATCTTTCGCGGCGGGTTGCATACACACGGTACAGCGGCGAAACCAAACCAGTTCAGCAGGATTTGGGCTGGAATTTTGAGAGATCGAAGACTCATCTCAAGCACTTCAGTCACGGAAGACAAACACGAACTTCTCTGATTCATGGTTATATATTTCTTATTCATATGATTTCCTTGGTTTTTCTGTTTTGCTTCGACTTTTAAGGCCAGACATTGTGTAATGTCTGAATATGTTTACGTCGTCTGAGGTATGACTATTATTCATTAAATCCAGAATATCAATAACACGTTACATTCATAAAAATCAATCTTAACATAACCTAAAAATTCGATTCACTTTAGAGTTGTCAGGTTAAGTTTGAAGGTTTTCATTAAGCTCGCCCTGCTATAATTAAGTCCTGCTAACTTTTAACTATTTATCGTGTTACTAAAAATTCAATGACTTAATTCTGCATTATTTCGACATTTTGTGCTCTTTGTTGAGTAATTCTGGGTTTCTCGAAAGGGGGGGAGACCTACGGAACATTCACGGATTTGCCATAGTAACGATCGTGGGGGACCTTTTAGAACTTTGCGGGAATCCTCTTTGAGATATTACAGTAGTATTCCTTGCAACTAACCATGGCTATAAAAGTACATCGTTTTTGCATTTCAGCGGCCTAGCCGAATGTTTCTGCGGCCTAGCCGAATGTTTCTGCGGCCTAGCCGAATGTTTCTGCGGCCCAGTGCCGAGTCGCGACCCACACTTTTGGAAACGCTGATTTAGTTTATAAATATTTCAGATATTTAATAATATACCTAATATGGTAGATTTGTGGTCGGCAACCTTTTGTGAGGACTCTTTAGAGACAGGTCAAAATGAAAATACTCATCACGAGAATCCAACTTAACCTCAATCTGAATTATGTTTGCGTCATTGATATGTATCGAAAGGGAGTTCGCCATGGAGAACTCATCTTTGATTAGTGGAGAGCCCCTTTGCATTTTTGGTCTTTGTCGTGGAGGTCCCCCACTTGGGGGACCTCTGAGCTAGGTTATCCATTCATACCTTTATAATAATTTAGGTTAGCTTGAATCAGTGGGTACTTGGGTCCTCTTTATAAAATTTTAATTTCCTTTTAACCAAACTTTCATTTCTCCAAAAGTCGATTAAATTCATTCATTGCATTAGGGCTAGGTTTGTTTTAGAAATGTTCAGTTATACCAACTGAAACTGAGGTGAAAGTTTCACTTCATTGCTGCCACTTTGATGAAGTTTCTTTATACTTTGTTATCCTAGGTTAAAGTTAGCAATTGTGAGTCATTTAGGTTAAACTTTATCTACATTATGAATCTGTTCAATCAATGCTTAAAATGAGTAAACAATTGCAAAGTAACCTCAATAAGTATAACCTAAAACCGTATCTGCCCTAATTGAAGTCGTGCCACTGCTTTTCAGTATAAAAAAAAAACGCAAGCACCCGTACTCTTTAATCGGCTTTTGTTTTTGGGTAGGCTTTTGTCTTGCTGTTTGTATTATGGTTACCTAGTTACCTTATGTTCGACGAGGCGCAAGCAACCGCAACGAACGTTTTCGTGCCGTGTTTTCTCCGTGCCGCAGCAGAGGCACAGTGAAAAAAGTTTAAATTTCATTGCGCCTCCAATTCCAACTTCCATAACCGATTACCGGACGGTGTGCGCCGCGCCGGCGAGACACCGCCGTTAGGCATTGCGATGCTTCTTCGGCGGCGCGCCGACGATGAGGTCGCGCGCGACCTGTGGTCGCATCTCGGCTGCGTGTACGTACGCGTCGAAGAAGCAACGAGTCGAAATTAGGACAATAAATTCCGATCGCCTGAAGGGCATACGCGTACACATATATAGAATTAAAACACTGGCAGTTAGTGCCATGATCTTCGATTGCTAGTTGAGTGGGATGATTCGTCTCGAGAGATTAATCTCGAAATATTTAAAGGTCACCTACGTTCCAATTAATTTTATTTTTATTTGTTTTGGAACTTGAAGGTGTGATCATTAATAGTAATTGTTTTATCCTTAAATTTATAATCATTGGACTGGTAAGGGGACTTTTTAGCTCATCCTGATACTAAAAGAAAATGATTTCGCATTACATTTAATGTTTTATTATTATTCAAGGTTGGTTCTACGATATCTGCGTTCAACGCAGGCAAGACATCTTGTCCCGCTTGCGCGACTTTGGCAATCGCAACAGATATTTAAATAATCTCAAGGGGTTAAATTAAAAAAAAAACAAGAATAAAATACTTGGGCTAGGGACGTCAAAGAAAAATTATATGAAATTTAATGTTTGGCACATCGAACAGGGATACTGTTCAAGAGGGACCTTTAATTCGGAGAGCGGTAGACCGACAAACATGTATCATTTTTACTGGTCCGATCTTAAAACAGGTAGCACGGCCCTGTTAAAGTAGGTTTAGCTATGTAAAGTTGTCTTATTCCATAAATTAAAAAATATGTCAAAATAGTAGCAATATCGACAGGAACAACCCTTCGACGTGTCCGTTCGGACACAAACAGGGACCCCCTGAGAGCAAAGGTTATTTTAGGTTCGGAAAAAAGGTTGGGAAACACTGGTTTGCAGTAAATAAACTTTCAACATTTTGCACCTAGTTCTAATTCAAGATATTTTATAGTGTTAAGTGATTCATTGTCATTTTTAACGTTCATTTAAAAACTGCAAAAACACCGTAAATGACAATGACAGACAGACTAGTTCCCAAGAGCTAGAAAAATATATTAAAGAGTGGAAACTGTGCATTGACGTTCCATTGTTTTTAAATCCCCTCTTTATAGTAGAGACCAATTGAAGAGAAACGGCATTAAACATTTTCATTTTATCATAAACCAAAGTGGATATTAAAGCAAAATTACCAAAATATTTTATAACCTCATAACCTACAAAATTTGTAGGTTATATGACATTACTATATTAGGTTAACCCAATTCGGGTTATGTTTTGTAGAATTGATTAATTATATGTTGTGAGGTCATTCGAGTGTATAAGCGGATTTCCGTTCGTATTTGCCAATAGGAACGCAATAATATTGGCGATTTGTATGCGACGCAAGTCGAGTGCATTTTGCTGCGGTGCACAACATTGATGTGCCTCTGGCTGCGGCCGATCGCATCCCATTCGTCACCGCGTGCACCGTGGCCGAGTGTGTCTGCCGGCTCGTCGAGAAACAGGCACAAGAATGTTGAACTCGGCGTTACATAGTCAAGTTATGTATGTAGGCTTCGGCTGCACAAGTCAAATGGGTGTAGAAAAATGCGCGCATGTAATGATACGCCATTGGAGAAATTAATACGTTGCCGATACCGCTGGTGGATAATGCATCCAATGAAGTGGGAAAGTTCGGAACCGCGTTATAATTTCATGCGGATATTGAGCGCATTTAATGTGTGACAAATAACTGTAAATATAGTTGTTTATGCACTTTTTGTTGGACAGCGTGTGAATGAAACGTTTTTCTGTGTTGCTATCGTCTTTTAAATACAGTAAAAGCCCTTTATTCGCGGCGTATATTTTCATAAATTCCGCGAATACTGAAACCGTGAATACGGACTGGTTATTTATCTGAAATTATAGGGGATATGTTCCTTGGCTACAATATAAAAATAAAAATATATAAAACAATGAATTAAATTGAAGATTTGGAAATGTTGATTAATAGTCTTGAGGCTTAGCCCATGGTTTGCTACTCAAAAATAAGGCTTCGTTCAATTGATGTATCAATGTTGATAAAGAAATCGCAAAGCTTATTTGTCATTTTTAAACCTTAACTAACAATAAGATTTTTCATATTGGAGAGCAAGCACTTTGCAACTATTTTTCCTAGCTCATTCATACAACTTCTATCATACAGTTTTATTTGAACGACCCAAGACTATCTAGTATTGACATATCAAAGAAGAACATGTAATTATGTAATAATGAATTTCCAAAGAAATTAATTACTTGAAATTAGAAGTCTGCGTAGCTCATTTTCGTAAATCACCTTCGATTTTATTATAATAGATAATTTAATAATTCGAAAAAATAAACTTATATGTTGAATGTGTTGCAACGAAAGGAAAATCTGCAATCGCCTGAAATTATCCATTCGTCATGCGGGATTACTTCCATTATAGAATATTGATTCCTTGCGCGGCGGAGGTCCGCATGCGTGCGCGCGTCGCAATTGCTTAATTTAGAAAAAGCGCAGGAAATTGCAGCCGCGCTAATCTAATCAACGTTTCGGTGCGCGGCCACGCATTTGCAGCAGGTGCCCACACGTTGCAGCATGCAGCATCTGTTCCACACTTACACATATGCACACGTGCGGCCATAGATCATGAGATGTGCGCCGCAAATCTCGCGACAGTGATGAATGCTGGCGTGTTGTTTTTGCTAACGCTGCGCTCGATAAGCGTAACGATAATGATAAGGTTGAATTCAATATCGATCAATTTTCGATATTATGCACGTAAGGAAAGTTTAATCTTCGAGTTGCCAATGTGCAGATGTAATTTATTAAATTATGTTCAATTTATCTTATTTTTAGGTAGATTAGTTTAGTTCATGTTTGATATATGAATATTTGAATGTAGTATATATTATTTTTTAATGCGTTTAACGTTTAACAAGCACCTATAGTAGTTAACGATTCAAGGGGGGAAACGGCGATTTTGGACACTTGCTACCAACTCTAACAGCAGCGTGCAAAAATATCACAGTTTCTCACTTTTATCGTTATTGCATTAGATTGTTGTTGCCCAGTTTAAAAATACATATGTTTTGTGCTTTCACATCACATCTTTAACCTGTCATTATAAATTTTAAGTTGATAAATTATTGGGATTGCAAAATTCCGCCGAAAATAAGCCCCAACTGAAAGAAAACAACAACCTGCGTTGGTAGCCTTGAAAGGCAAACCAGCACAGAAAAATTTCACAATCGATTGCGCATGTAAATTCGATTACACAGTGTATAATTTGACTAGTATGCCACAGAACAACAAATCTTTCTTCGCCAAATCCGGCCGAACGGGTTTGCGATTTCGTCCCGCAGGCGATGTTTTGCATATTAAATTCATATGATCAAGTCATTTATCACGTCATGATTGCTGTGTCAGTTTCTAATTCAAATCTTTATATTTACTGAGAACTCATTTTTATATA
>JAODAC010003087.1:0-35192 GCA_027575185.1 Mimaenictus wilsoni
CCAGATATCAATCAATCCATGATCCCAAGAGTACACAACCATATATGACAATGAATTAGTAAGCACCGAACTTTTACGTAAGTATGCCGTATTATAACAGTGAAACAAATCATCTTGAATACTTTTATATCTTTGAATTGTCTTTTCAGTTACGTATTCTTCCAATGCCCAGTAGTGAATATAACTTCTTTGTAACATGATTGCAAATCGTTCTTTTTAAGTATTACTTTGTAAATTTCCTATAAATTTTACTTATTTCAGCCTTTAAGCACATTAAAAAAAATTACCAACCCTCGTATTACCAACTAATGGCAAGACATAATTTTCATCCGGATTACCCCATGTTAAATCACTTTTCGTAAAATCTTCCACGTCTTGAATATCATCCATAATGAAAGGATCAATAAAATTACTTGCAAGCTTGGAATTATACATTGTGATCACTAAAATGGCCTGTAATATAATGCTAGTCATATAAATTCGCATTCCTGACGTTCTTGGTAGCTGCGAGACAAGTGCAGCTTGTTGAAATGCAATTTTGTAGACCAGAAAAGGTGATAGAATCGTGTACAAGTTCGATAATGAAGTAAACTTGAAAAATATTTGAAGAATTAAGAGAAGACAGATGTGAATCAAAAACAAAGCCATCAATAAATACCATGCTCTCAAGGAAAACTCTCGTGTAAAAAATGTAACCCTATTAACGTTTCTAAAAAAAAGATTTTGAACTTATAAATAATATAAAAATATTCAGTAACCCACGTTGATTTTGGTACTAGCACAGTAACTTGCGCTTGATGAAGAACAGAAGTTACATCATGTCCAGCGTATCGATGTACGTTTAAATAAAGTTGTCCTAAAACGTTTACTCTCGAGCGATCAAGATTATTTCAACGTAATCTAATTGTAACTCATACTTATAGCAATATCCGCCAAATCATTGTCGATTTGAGAAAGTGTTGCTGGACGTACGAAACTGAACGCATTTTACGTGCTTCACTGTAATTCATTCCATTGATTATGAAAGTATTGTTGTAGATCTTTGCATATTCCATGGCTATGCGTAAAAATTCACCTTTCTTTGAACCTGCGAGTAAGTTTTAAATATAGCAAGTCATTGCCAATTATTTCCAATAATTGAGTTACCAATATCAACGTAAGGTAATGTATCAGAGATTGTGATTCTTAATGGTTTTTGGTGTTGATTTTTTAATTTGTCTGGAAACAAATTGGTATTTCTCTTAAATATATGCGTAGATCCATAGAATGTGTCCAAATAAATCATTTCATTGCCATTTAAGCTTACATATTTGTGTGTAAAAAAGTGAATTTCACATAAATGTTTATCTACACTTTCCTCTTTTAACATAAGCTTTTCGGCAGTTATAACGTTGCAATCTGTTAATGAAACAACTAAAAAGTAAACCAAAAAGTGTAAACTTCTGATTTTAAATACATTTTCAAGTGATTTACGATTCCGGTCAGTAATCACTAGTATTTTTCGATTGTTGTAACGAAATTGCATTTTTGGATCAACTAATTGTTTGTCGATACTTTCCATTATTATTTCAGTGAAATTTTTGTTAGAGAGGCCAACATCCCAAATGATAAAACACTCACATCGTTCTGGAATTTCTATAAAAAGTGTGGCGTTTGTGAAATGATAACCTGTGGTATTTTCGAATAAATAGTCCATGTCATAGTTGACTGAAGAGAAATGCAGTATACAATTATATAAACTTGAATTAATAACATATTTACTGACAATAATTTGTAATAATAACGATATTACAGACATATTTGTTGATGTGGAATTTCGATCGTTTCGACTCTTTATTTCCTCCTGTTTACAATCCATTTTATTTATAGACATGTTAGATAATTTACAAAACCATTTAGTTAATCATACTTAATGGTGTTAACTGTTTGTATAGAAAAATGGACTGGGCGTGAAAAGTTTTCTTTCTGTTTGCATAAATATATGAAAGGAGGCAATAATGACTTTGACCTTGCGATAAGCGAAAGGATATTAGTCCTGTGAGATATTATGAAATATGTTTTTTCTAATATATATAATCAACAACCGTTTTCGACCACTGTAATGGCGAGAGGGATTAGTAAGTTTCACCTGACCGATCCGGACTCGCTACTAATAGTATATCTCTGCTTAGAAAGAAACTAGCACTAATTTGAAAAACTCATGGTTAACATAATCTACAGAAATATATTTTAGTCAAAAGGGTCACATATGTTTCAGGAGAATTAGGCAGATAATTTAACGAAATTTCAACAAGATCAGGCCACCAGAAGGTACCAAAGAAGCGAAATAAAAATTAACAATGACCAAAGGGAAACCTTCCTGATGAACAAATTACGAAACTCAATATATCAATCAGAATATATCATTCATTATGAATAAACTCTGAAGATTTCAACTTTCTAGATCAATTGGAAATATTTACGCGGCAAATTTGATGGACCACTGTGCTACGTCCGTGTTGTTACCATAGATTCGGGACTCGGCGATGGAAGCAGGCAATAACTCCGAAAGTGACTTAAGTTGTAAAACCCATAATCATACGTCCTAAACCAAAATTTCAGACTTTCAAGAGTGCAATAAAGAGGACTGAATGTTTCCGGAAACTGACCGCGCTATGAGATGAGAGAGACTGTCCATCGCGCTCTCTTTCGCTACCACTCGGCATGGAACTCAGCTTCATTGAGCTGCACGCTGGCTCGCTCAGCCGGTACGGCATGTCGCTCAGCATCTGGCAGCGCGCATCGCCGGCGCCTTCGAGGTTTCTTTGTCATATATAATGTATTACAAGGAGATAGGTGATGTTCCAACCCCTAAGAAAGATAAGCCAGGTACAAAAAATTGTCCAGCATTGTCACTCTCGCCTGCATATTTCCACGAAATCAAGCCGCCTAGAAGATTATCTAGATATAAATTAGAAATTTACTTATCTGGGAAAATATATTAATGTGTCAGACAATTACACATTAATCGCTTGTATTTCCTCACGATAATTCCCTTAACCCTCTTCATTTTACAATTTGCAATCTGCTAATTCATTATCACATTTAAACCGCCAAACAAGTGGGAACATACTATAATAAAATAAATCTCCAGAATATGAATGGAGTATGCATGATTGGAGTATGGTTTAATTTACAAAAAAAAACGCAAGATAACTATTTATAAATGGATTGCACTTATATTACCAACATATGTAAATAATAAGCAAAAGAAAACATATTGCAAAAAGATACCCCTTTTTTATTAATTCAAATGCCATTTATTTATTTATTTATTTAGCGGCGGCTTGCCGCGTTGTGGAGCTCGGCGCTCGCTAGATCACTGCAGTTAAGCAACGTCGGACGTAGGATGGGTGACCACTTGGTCTCCCCACTCAACAAGTGGCTGCGGCGTCGTTCGCAAACTCCTAATTTCGCGGTAAAAACGCGAATGAAGATTGGGCGATTCGCTTGCAACGGTCTCCGGAAAAAAGCCATATGCACAAAAAGTTCAGAGCAAGGTACCATCATAGACCGGATTGGGTCGGGTGAAAGTTACTATTCCCTTACACCGCTATGTGGTAGAGAAAAGTAGTTGATTATTTTTCGTGGCGGAAATGAATATACATTAATCCTTTTATAAATGCCGGGAAATTACACAGTACCTGGGCGCTCTTCAAACACACTTAATCGCTGGTATTTCCTCATGTTCATTCCTATTAATTAATAATAAGCATATAATATTGTGCTGTAACGGCGATGAAACCTCACAACCATCTGACGTCAACTGATGCTGTAGAGAAGCTCAGTGATAAGACAATCGTCGGAAAAGTGTGGCGAAAGTATAAGATCGATATTCATGAGTGTGGCAAACGATTTATTTTGGTATGTTCTCACTTGTTTGTCATTGTCACTGTAGATATATTCATAGAGAGCCACGATGTTAAAGCGGTTTAAAAGTGATAATGAATTAGCTGATTGCAAATTGTACAATGAAAAGTGTTAAGGGAATTATCGTGAGGAAATACCATCGATTAAGTGTGTTTGAAGTATGCGCAGGTATTGTGTAATTGTCCGACATTTTTAAAAGGATGAATTTATTTTCCCCGATAAGTAAATTTCCAATTTCTATCTAGATAATCTTGTAGGCGGCTTGATTCCGTGGGAATATGCAGGCGTGATATTCTATGCGAGAGCGACAATGCTGGACCATATCTTGTACCTGGCTTAGACTGAACCGCTTAGATTTATTTGAACATTGGTATACGAGAAGATTAAGACTAGAAACTAATTAACTCTCAAGCTTTGTCCTTAGGAAGAACTTTGAAAAAACAAACCAATGCCATACGATTTCCCGTGAGCAACAATGGGACCTAGAAAAGAATATGGGTACTCAAAACCTATTGTTATATCAAGAGGTTCAATCTCGAAGATATTCGTGACGACCATTTATTAGGTATTTATGGTGGTACCTGAAAGCGTTAAACATCTGTATCACTCTTGTTTTGTATGAATGATGCATTAAGTTGCTCGATTTAATGTTTTTTTTTCCAAAACCCAACACAAATTATTATTAGTGCATACCACGTAACACGTTATCAAGAAACGCACTACCAAGCATGATATCACCTGCTCTATCCGCTTTTCCGCGGCATTGCTGATGCATTGATGTACATTGCTGTATATCTAGTATAGCTCGGCGCCGCACAAGTAACATTTGGACTCAAAGAAAAAGTCAAGTGCCTCTATTACATTCTTTGTTAGTATTTTTTTGTTCGTTCGGGAAAATGCGCACCACCGGTCTAAATTAGTGGTTTTGTCCGTCATCAATCATTTTGTTAAAGTTTCGGTTAAATATATATATGACTTTTCGATTGTATGCAGTAATATGCTATTTAAAGCTACCAAAGTGAAATTTATATCATTATGATCATTAGTATTAATATACTGGGCGTTTTAATTTGGCAACAATTATTGCAAAAGACTGAAAATACTATTCAAATTACCGTAAAATGATTTTCAGCTATCAGAGCTTTATATATAAGGTGAATTTTGACTCGTAAATCAACTTTTTTAAGATGACACCATACATTTCGTTTATATTCATGCAAAATGACATTTTTTGCATTTCTTTACTATATATAATTTAATTATTAAATCTGTGGTGTACGGTGTGCCGTTGATTGTGTGAATGATGCAATTGTATTAAGAATAACAAATAGATTTATTATCACACAAATAACAGTAGAAATAAGAACGCGTTCGAAAGCGGAAAACTAAGTCTCCCGAGGTAAAGAAAAATAAAGTCCTCGAGGGTGCATTAGAGAAAGAACGATAGTATATGTAAGACAAAGAATGAGCGCTAGGGTCGAAGAGAAGATATACCTGCGCTTGGAATGCATGCAAAGAGTAGAAACAGATGTGTAGGTTTGGAAGGTTTGCAGAGTTGAAATTGAGAGAGTAGATAGTGGAAAATACCTTGAAGCAATATAAAAACTAATGCATGCTAATGCATGGACCGCCACGAATCTAATCAATTAAAATGGTTCTTAAAAGACCAGTTCCTAAGACAAAGTTCTGATAGCTGAAAATCATTTTACGGTACTTAAAATAACGTTACTTATGGCGCGCATTCTGTCGAATGAACAAAGAGGACACAGGGAATAATGCAAATAATGAAGGCAACTGACTTTTTCTTCGAGCACAAAGTTTACGAGGGATATAGGAAATACAAGCGATTACAAGAGCGACAATGCTGGACAATATTGTGTATCTAGATAATTTTCTAGGCAGCTCGAAAAAGAAATATTTCTAGGAAATATGCAGGTGTGATATTCGACGCAAGAGCGACAATACTTACCCAGTTCTACCGTGGTTTAGGGCATTGCTTTATCTTGGTTTTGTTTCCACCTTGGTCCGGACAGTGAAGCCAGGATCCCCAGGGCTGTTAGTATATCGCGAGACATGAGCACAGCATACTGCTCCCGGTCTGGCGGTACCTTATGATCCTACGTCACCCCGATTTGTATTGTATGGAGAAAGGGTTTATGGGCCCAAGCCCCAAATTTATCGGCCCACTAACCCGATACCGCGAAGTTCGCTGATTGCCTGGCCGTTCTATCCTACCTGGAGATGTGCTCAGTAACTACTACAAAATATACCAATAGTTAACAACAAAAAAACTGTTTTAATATTTAAAATAATAATGTACCTTGTTTGTGAATGTTTTGAGCCGGAAGACGCTAAAATATATGCATTTTTGTGCCAAAACCCTCAGTATATGCGTTCGTAAATGGACCCAACTTCAACAATCTATAACATTTACTTATAACATTTGTAGACAATTAATCGGAATGGATGTTTCACTAGTTAGTGACAAATTTAATTCTGAATCGATTAATGTATGATTTGCATACATGGGAATGTGGAAAAAGTAAATAAAAGTGTGATCTCTAGAAGAAGTCATTTCTAGTCATTTTTGTGACAGGGAAAATGTTATTATACTCAATTTTTATGATTTCCATCATCGGTTCTAAGTAGTCAAATTAAATACTGTCTGTGGAGTTTAAATAAGAAATATTTGAATAAAAAAGGAATGTTTAGGACAAGTCATTTTTGAGATCGGTTGTTGACGTTAATAGAGTAAACTTCAATGATATATAACATGATTTCTAAACATGTTATCAACAAAGCTGTTACAAGAAACTGTAGCAAATTTCATTCTCAATCGAATGGAGAATGATTTGTACATATTGAAGGAAGGTACCGGAAATATGAAAAAAAATGAAAAACCTAAAATTCGTTTACACCGAAACTGTCAAACAAATAATGGAATGGCGACCCACCAGTAGGCGAAGAAGAGGAAGACCCAAGTCTGCATGGTTAAGCGAGGTGGAAAAAGACGTTGAAGCGATGGGAATAACTAATTGGAAAAGAAAAGTAAAAAACAAACATGAATGGAAAGCTCTAACACGATAACTTCGTGCGATTCATACCTCAACAATAGATGTCGCTGAGAATAAAATGACTAGTTCTGCAGCTTTGCGAAAACCACAAATTCGACAAGAACTGCAGAACCAATCGATTTCTTGCAATTTTATTCACGTTAAAACGGCATTCATATCAGGCATCATTTTCAAATATATATTCAAATTTTGTCATATTTACTCATATAATAAATGTTTTTATAAAATTTATATCCACTTATATACAAATCATAATTTACTATGTGTTTATATATATGCACAACATGGTAGAAACGATTTTCATAAAAAAAACGTATAAATCATTTAAAAACACATAAGCGTCACTCTTTCTGAATGAAAATGGCACGTTATCACAATCATATTTTACAAATATATCCCAAAGCCAAACAGAATACAACCAATCGTTAAATCGTTATTGCAGTGAAAGTTGGATTCTGTTAGTCACGTCGAAGATTGTAATAACGTCCAGTCACACTCAACACCATCAAAAACAAATACATCTTGAGGGTCAGAATACTTAGCGTGTGGAACCTAACTGAATTCGAGTAAATCAAAGGGTCTGAACAGTGTAGAGAACAAATAAAGGTGAAGTGTTTAAATTCCTCCTTGGAACACAGTCAAACAAAAAAAGAAATGAAGAGTACAATGCCGAGAAGGCACACTTATGTCTTCTCGCGCTTCTTATAGTTGCGTTTACTGGCACACCTGTTGATTATATCAGTCACGTGAACCTTATGGTCAAATATCTTCATAATTGCCGAGTTTGCATCAATCATGCCATCTTTTATAATTTTTACGCGTTGCATATTGCCCTGGAAAGAATTCATAATTTAATTTGAAAGGCTTTCAACGAATAGCAACGAAAAACTATTTAAAAAAAGCACAAAGAAATACTAACTTTAATCAATTCCGTGATACGATTAATATGGGGATTATTTAAGTCCTCTTTATCCGTAAATTTAAGGATATCTGAGAGTTGACTGTGTACAGAATGTTCTTCTTCTGCCTATAAACAGTTTACATAGACGATTATAATCATATAATATATATGACGATGTGGAATATAAAATGATGTAACTCAAGAAAACATACCAAATCTTCCATTTGCGTTGAAAGATGATGTATTTTCCACCCATTCACTTTTTCTAACACACGATGTTGATTAGACATCTCAATTATCGTTGGGCGACGTTCATCCTTCGGCCGCACGTCCGAGTACCGCTGATAGTGATTATTTGTTCCTTTGTAGCGCTGCATGTAATTGAGTAAACACGCCGAAGCTGGTTTGCGAACATTGGCAATACGACGTGATTCTGGTGCACCGTCTTGTGGTCCATCTGAATTCATACCATCAGAATCCTCCTGATCTCTTTTGATATCACGCTCTGATATGAATTGCATATCGTCGCCATTTTCATCCAAGTCATTTCCAGCCCTGTATCATTGTATAATTAATAATTATTACATATTGGATGAAGTAAAATAGAAAATACATGATGTAAAAACTTACAAATTTTGTTTTCTTGGCTTTTTTCGTGGACTCATCTCAACCGGAGGACGATTTTCTTCCTCTTCCTTATTCATGGGCATATGCTGATTACTATCGTCATTAGCATCCGCCAGACCAGGACTTGAAGTCGCCGATATCGTCGTACTGCCGCCCGAACTATGCCCGTTATTCCTCGAATCAGGACGCGAAGGAGGCGAAAGTGGTTGCTGCAGATTCGACAAACTCGACATGAGATTCTTGGCAGCCTTTAGCGGCGTTGCACTATCATGTTCACGTTTCCGAAGAATACTAGGCCGAGGCGACGATGTCATTTTGTTCACACTCTGACCATCCTGCAAATCCTGCGAAGGGGGATACCCTCGCCCATCGTTCGCAACAATAGGATTAAACCGATTATGCGCACTTCCCGCAGGATGTACCTGCATGTTCTGCCTGCCGCCGGCATTTGGTGCCTGCGGGATAGGCGTTATCGTAGTACCGCCGCCACCTGGTTGGCCAAACGTGCGCGCCACAGGAAAACTATTCGAATCGTAGAATGAATACGTCACGGACGTCGTCGGAACTGAATGTGTTTGCTGCTGCAGTGGTGGACCTGTAATCAGTGAGATTACACATTGTTTATATTTATACAAGTGATATCATCGGATAAGCATTAGTGATTGTAAAGTTTCACCAAACATTTTGCGATAATCAAGGGATCAATTATAAACTCACCTGGTGAACTCCGTCGCGTTGTTGAATGTGCCGCAGATGTTTGCACATACAAACCCGTTGGTTGGTTATCCTGATTTGGATAAACTTTGCTTATGCCTAATGCGTGCGATGAAACTACTGCCGCAGGCCGTTGGGTGATAGTAGTTTGTGAATTAACTGCAAACATACACAACAAATCAAAACCAAGTTGCAGTTTCAGATTCTAGACTAAGTAAAAATATATGAGTATAGTTATTAAATGAAAAGCACGGATATTTTAAAATTTCGATACTTCAATTTTGAAATCTTTATAAAATGTGATTTTTAACTGATTAAACATATACAATGCAAAGAAATGTTAGAAATCAACTTATGAGAAAAATGCGAATTAAAAAAATTAATAACTTACGAGTCCGTGGTGTAGTCGTTTTCAAAGCAGTCGCAGGCATCGAAGTTAACTGCAACGGTATCGCCTGTGCGGACTGAGCAATCACCTTGGCACCCTGTACATTACTGCGATTCGCAACCGTTGTGGGCACCACGAGCGTCGGTCGCATCTGCGTGAGAATCGGCGTTACCGTCGTGGATGCATTCGTCATGGCAACCGTAATCCTTCCCAGAGAGACATTTCCCTGAGTTGATATAATACGCGTGGGCGTCGCCATCACTGTCGGTTGGCTCGCTGGAATAGCGGTAATACGCGCCGTCGGTGTGAGGACAGCACCATGTGGTGCTAAAATGCGTGCCCCACTGACTGTCACTGGGACTGTAAGACGCGTTGTGGTCACCTGGGCCATTGGACGCGCTGTCACCGTCGTCTGACCGCGTTGTGCAGTCGATGCGACAGTTAATCTTGGTGTAGCCGGTGCAAATCCAGCTGCAGCTGGTGTGTATACCAAGGTTTGGGTTCTAGCAGGCACAACCTGAGCCAACGCTACAGTTGTGTTTAAAGTTTGTATGCCGGGGACAGCATTCTTGAATTGTAGCTAGAGAAAATGTTTCATATGAATATTATTAAAAACTTATAAATATAAAACTGTTTGAGTCTACTGACGGGTTTTGGTAAAACATGTTAAAATTAACACTGGATAACAACACTTTATCGATGTTTTACAATTAATTGTTTATAGTTAATTGTTTTAAGTTTATTCTTTAGAATACCATCTACCCAGTGATCTTTATATCCGTTGTTATGGGCTATAGTTTTCATATTGTTTAATTCTATTTTGAAATTTTCCTCGGAAAGCGGCCAAGATATTAACCGCTGAATTAGGCAATTAAGTGAAGCGAGTTTAGTGGAAATAGGATGAAATGAATAAAATGGTATAATCGTGTCACGAGCAGTGTTTTTTTTTCTGAAATTGAAAATTCTAACTGGTCAGCAGCTTTTTTGATTGTTAAATGTAAGAAGTTAATGGAATTATTAACGTCTTTTTCTGTTGTGAATTTTTAGGAAGAATGACCAGTTAAAACAATTCTTGTTCAAAAGTATCCATGTATATCTCGGCGAAAAGTGGTGAAAGAAGTGAGTCCATGGGTAATCCCGAATATTGAATATATGTAGGCGAAATATATATATAGGCCAAACGGGCCGGGATTTCAATACACGATTCCAAGAACATGTACGTTTAATTATCAACGCGGATAATCCCCAATGTTCCTCGCTCACAGACCACCTCATAACAACCGGAACACATTGGAAGCGATTTGTATTGGACGGGCAATAAATGAAAACTCAAACACGGCTCTTCATGACAAACTAGACCTACTTCTATCTTCACCCCTCACCCGCAATATTGTACCTACCCTAGATTTTTTTGTAAGTAAGCGATTGAAGTTTGTAACAGATTAGTACCTGGCGATGCCTCGCAGCAAAATGTGCATTGGACCAAATAAACCAAAATTGTAAAACATCGATGTAATGTTTATATCCAGTGTTAATTATAAATATAATTCTATTACTTTACTTTTCTATCTCTGATCGATCTTGATTCGTATAAACCGCTATTTTGGATTATTTCATTGAGTTATTAAGCATTATTAAGCTTAAATATAAAAGTAAATATAAAATATAAAGTTGGTGGCTCAAAATTTCGATTCTAACCATAGCGATACTAGTTGAAATTATGAAACCTCAATCCACTTACTTGATTCTGTCCAATAATTGCAGACTGTAGAATAGTTGTATTCGGCTTGATTGTAGACACAATTTGATTTACCTGCGTTTTTGCTACAACAGGCGTCGGTTTACCAGCGGTGATAGTCGCCGCACGTGCGGTTGATAACACGGCGGCAGGCACACCCTTTACTTGAGATCCATTTGCATTACTCGTACTTATCCACGTCGTACCTCCCTGTGCCGGACTAGGGGCTCTCGCAGGACGCATAAAACTCGCTCCACCAGGTCCACTCGTTGCCGCCGTCACCACCAAAGGTCCTCGAATAGCTCCAGCCACATTACTTCTCGGCGCTGACAAATTAGCAACAACAGAAGCGCCTCGTGGAAGATGGGAAGGCGTCTGTCCTACCACAGGCAGCGTTATATGCCTCTGGAAGGTTATACCCCCTGACACTTGAGGTGGAACCGGTCCAGTATTAATTATGCCGGTTATATTTCTTGTACCCTCACCTGTAAAACAAAATCAAAAATATTTCCAAAAATGCTTGGGAATACTGAACAAAAAAGCAAAACAAAGGAAACTAGCACTAACCTTGCACTAAATTCGTAATAATCGCAGTCCCACTGGCTCCCGTCGTCGTAGATGAAGCAGACGTCTGCGGCATTATTCGAAACGTTCGCAGCGGTGCCGTGGGCAGGAGCAACGGCGTCGACGTCGCCACCTTTCCATCAGCTGGCGACACCTTCGAACCGCTGATTTTCGCTGCCAGGTCAAGGGGATATTTCCCGTCGATCTTCTCGTCTTCTTTGGCGCTCATCTTTTATTAGATTCAAGTGAATATCGTTAAAAAGGCATTGAATAGCGACGCAGAATGCCTGTGTCGTGCTGGGGTCCAATTGGGAGTCGTGCTTCTTGACTTGTCGTGCTCGATGCCGACGAACATCACACATGTGGCTCGTCCACGATATGCATTGCGTTAATTTCGATCACGACGACTTCGATGTACGCAAACATTATGCGAGTGCACGAATCGCTGGCAAACAAGGAACCTTTTGCGTGTAACTTCAAATCTTCGTTTAGTCGCCAGTTAGCATCGACGGCCGAGCGAATGTTTGCAACAGTGTGCGTCGACGCGCTGTTTTCGTTCTGCTGCGCATTGCGTGCAACGCTGCCCAACGAAATGTTTTGCACTGATGCCAAGAGTACGCAATTTTTAAATAGTTTAAGTAGAAAGTAGATAACCAATAATACTCCATTAAATCAACAAAATAACTACATAATTCTTTACTCTCTTTAAATCATGGACAGCAAACAACCTTGAGAACCAATGCAAAAGTATGGGAAGTAGCCAAACCGACCAAACCATCATTGGGGAGTAAGTGACTTCAACTTACCATTTACTTCCGATATTGCACCATATATATGTTAGAAGAATTAAATAGTTTAAACATCGCGACACTATTAGCGAGAAAAATTTCCAACCAACCCGACCAGTAACTCCCGAGGTGACTTACACAAAGACAGTGTATTATTAAGACTGTCGGACTAAACATCAACCGCGTCGTAAGGCGGCCAACAACCGACTGCCCCCGCACGACGCGCACACTTCACGTTCTCGCGCTAGTAGCTTTAAAATACGTTCTCCGAAAAGACCTGGAGGTTTGAATTTGAACATCGGCGACCGTTCTCGGCTGACATCGGACGTCGTCGTATGAGTTGTTATTTGGGTTGCATATACAGTAATTCCACCGTTTACTAACATATGTCACATGTATGCCCCTATACCCCTTCCAACTAGGCTTGTCAAAAATGTCGGGAAACCCGAGTTTCCGGGTTTTCGGGTTTTGTTAATATGCGGGTTTATTCTGTTATTGTTTTGTCTGTGAAAGTCCGGGTTCAAGATTATACGCATGAAAGTTATTTTATTTTCATTAGTTATTAAAAGAATGTATATAAATAAAAACAAACAAAAAAATGAAAAAAAAAGATAAATTCATTTACGGGTATTCTCAAAGAGAACGGCTATTCTCATTTTTCCAAATATGCATGAAATACAATCACTAGTCAATTTTAAGAAAGATTGGAGGCTTCGTTCGCTAGTACCACAAATAAACATGTTAAAACAAGAGCTTATGCGTACCTGTGGACCGCAATCGCGGGAGCAATTAATCGCTGTTGTTTAGTGTTATGTTGATACTTAACACACACTCTCGCGCACTCGCGTTGATTTCGGGTTTGAAAACAGAACCAAGCAATAGTGGGGCGACTCGCGTTGATTTCGGTTTGGAAACAGAATCAAGCAATAGTGGGACGACTCGCGTCGATTTCGATTTGGAAACAGTATCAAGCAATAGTGGAGCGCTCCCGCGTCGATTCCGATTCAAGAAACAGAATTTTTAGCATCAACTAATAGCGGGACGCAACCGCGTCGATGCTGGTATCAGAATCCGATACTTTCAAGATCAGCTGATTCTGGTATAAAAACCAAAACTTTTACGAAAATCCGAGTTAAACCCTTGAAAGGAAAAGCCCGGTTTAACCCGAAACTGACAAGGCGAAAAACCGAGTAACCCGGAATTATCGTGTACCTTTGACATGCCTACTTCCAACTATTTGTCATCCTTCATAATCAGCTCTTCTTGTAATACAATTTTACAGAAAGGCGCAGTATATATGTGATATCCACTACGTATATTCTTGTAGTAATAAACATTGTATTTGGTGTATTTAGTTTTAAAAAAATTTAAAAAATAGTTTAAAAATAGTCTTTTATAATTGATGTAAATATTATTAACTTGATGATATAAATTTACAAAATTGATTTAAAATATGGTTGGCACTTTACACAACCATCTTACAACAAAGTAATAAACTACATTACGAAGTTCCCCACATTTACTCTAACCCCCAAAATGCCTGCTTATCACGCAGTAGGACGGGGTTCGATTCCTCGGTGTGGGCACCCATTATTCACAATTACAATTCTCATTAATCCAGACCTATAAAAACCACACATCAAAAGATCAACCACTCTTCAAAAATCACACTCAATATAAAAAAAATGAAAAAGCAAAAACTCGACATTTTTAGGAAAAGACGTTGTTTTGCCCGATATATCTCTTAATAATTACACAACATTTAGGCGTAAATAGGGGTATCAAAACAAACTATATTTAATAGGGAATCTATCCCTATAAGAATAGGCATTCTATAACATGCAGATTAGAAAATATTTTAGAACAAAGTTTGAATTTCACATTTTAGTTTACCATTTTGCCGCTACGTAGTACTGGTCGCGAAGAGTTCTCTTAAGTTAAAAATAGTTTAAAAATAGTCTCCAGTAATTGATTTAAATATTATTCAATTTATGATATATATTTACAAAATTAATTTAAAATATAATATGAACTTTACACAACCATATTACAACAAAGTAATAAATGAAATTCCCCACATTTACTCTAACCCCCAAAATGTTTTAAACCTAACCAAGAAATTCATTTCAAAATAAACAGGTCAAAATTAAGAAACTTCGAAGAATGTAAACACAATCTAGTTAGAAGTCCATTTATTTAATAATTGTATTAAATTAATTAATCCCGAAGAAATTTAAAATGTCGGAAGAACGGCTGGTAACAGAAATTCCGAGTAGTTTAAAACAGTTAGCACGTCTAGTCGTGCGAGGTTTCTACAGCATTGACGATGCCCTAATCGTCGATATGCTTGTGCGAAATCCCTGTATGAAAGAAGACGATCTCTGTGAATTGTTAAAATTCGAACGTAAAATGCTCCGTGCTCGTATATCCACCCTTAAAAACGATAAATTTCTGCAAGTCCGTCTTAAAATGGAAACAGGCCTCGATGGCAAGGCACAAAAAGTAAACTATTACTTCATCAACTACAAAAGTTTCGTAAATGTGGTGAAATATAAGTTGGATTTGATGCGAAAGCGTTTGGAAACTGAAGAGCGGGATGCAACAAGTCGTGCGAGCTTCAAATGTCCGAGCTGTTTCAAAACCTTCACAGATTTGGAAGCTGATCAGTTATTTGACTTTATGACTTCTGAGTTTCGCTGCACGTATTGCCGAGAAGTTGTTGATGAAGATCAATCGGCAATGCCGAAGAAAGATTCCAGACTACTTCTTGCGAAGTTTAATGAACAGTTAGAGCCTTTGTACATCCTACTCAGAGAGGTGGAGGGTATTAAATTAGCCCCAGAGGTATTGGAACCGGAACCTGTTGATATCAACACAATTCGTGGGCTGGATAAGAAACCTCTACCCCAATCTGAGACCTGGTCGGGTGAAGCAACGCGTAATTCTGGATTTGCTGTGGAGGAAGCTCGAGTTGATGTCACTATCGGTGATGATACAAATGCTACAAATCTTGTAAGTAGAAAGGAACAACCGATATGGATGTCTGAGTCGACTGTTATTACCAACACTGAGGCGGAAGCTGCAAGAACTATTGAAGAAAATGCAGAAGAAACCGACGTCAGCAATGCCAAGAGTGATGATATTATGAGTGTATTGCTGGCGCATGAAAAGAAGGCAAATAGCAATACGAACGCCTTGAAGGGAATTGCAAACAAGGATGAGTCTGACTCGAGTGATGAAGAAATGACAGAGGTAAAGAATGACATGGAGGAAGTGGAAACGATGGACAGCGATGAAGAGGACGACAGTAATGTCCCACATGTGAAGGTTGGAACGCAGATGTACGCTGTGACTGAGATTAACGATACGATAATTGCACAGATGACACAAAGCGAGAAAGAGATTTACGTACAAGTCTTTCAAGATTATTATTCACACATGAGTTATTAAAGTTAATGTTTAGGGATTATTAAGTTAGTTGTTAAGTGTACGGATAAATAAATAATTTTGATTAATTATTTTATAAAAGCTATTTGTTTTATGACCTACATTTTTCTACTCCTGTTTTACAATATTCAGAAAAAAAGACACAGATCGACCAAAACACAATCGATTGGCGGTCAAACAAACGGCGTGCAAAGGAAGACACAAATGCATGGATAAAAGAAGTTAAGAAATAACCGAACTCCTGCCTCCCACTTATGCTCTAATGATTCCTTACAGTGCTAGACTAGAATCAAGTTCAACAGGGTCGTTTTTCCCGGCTGAGTATTCCAAGCCCGTTTCCTTGGCTGTGGTTTCGCTAGATAGTAGGCAGGGACAGAAATATAACATAATTAATATGTGGCACCCGACCCGAAGGCCTATGCAAATCGTAGTTGGGATACGCCCAACCAACGCGATCGGTACAATGCTCCAATCTACTTGTTTCGCTATGTAGGGAACAATCCTGCAAACCCCAACAAGTGGGGAGGGGGGTGCTGTCTATCTACGTTGTAACAACCACGAAACCTATTCTCAAATCCCAGGGGAGGTTCCGTGGCGCCTTGGGCCCCCTGAACCCTGCCGAGACGTTCGGAGATAAACGTACGCTTCTCCTAACACTTCGGGGATACGTGCCATCCTCTGCCATGAGCTGTGCATCATTCACACATTCATTGTTAGGTAGGTAGGGACAGCGGAAATCTCATTAATCCATTCATGTGCGTCACTAATTATCACTAATATCAACGATATCTCCCTACTAGAGGATTCCATGGAATTCGTACGCTTATACAGAAAAGAAAACTTTCCGAGGTCGTCTCCAGGTCTTTTTTAGTTACATCGACGAACTCTCTTGCGAGGGCCCAAGAATATGAACAGGATTCCCGCCCACGATGTGCAATTCTCAGTAAACAAAAAGCACACGCCATCAACATTGGCTTTTCCCTAGGGCATAGGATTTTAGGCTATCAGGCTTCCATTATTCTCATCACCTTTTATTACAAATTTTTATTCCACCTTGAACAGTGTATTATTATAACTTAAAATAAAATGAACGTTTATAAATAAAGGTTGATATTTTAGTGAATATACGCCAGATCTATACAAAAAGACCTTTTCCTAACCAGAATGATGAAGTAAAAATTACGTGTAACTGTTTAAACAAACGTTTACAGTTTACAGAACGCTTAGTTAAATGTTAAATATTAGGCTTAAAAATAATGTAATGGAAGGACAACCGACTGTCTCACCAGTGATCGTCTAGGGTTCGTACAAATCGAGTTCTTCGAGTTTAGCCTTCTGCTCCGGTGTCTCATCGCCGGCAACCAACAAGGAGTGCGAGTAACCCATGGACAGGCAGAGCACCTTAGTACCGGCCAGTTTGTTCACCTCCTTGGGTGCCTGGCTAGATTTGTAGATATCTCCAAGTCCCAACTCTCCGTAACAAGGGGAGCAGCCCCAGGAGATGACGCTGTCATCGGCGGCCACGATCGATGATGTTAGACCGGCGGCAATCTGGTGCACATCCCATCCTGCCAAATCCTGGACGGGCTTTGGGTACATATTAGCCTCGCCATTACGCTTTGCAAGACCGAACATGTACATAGCTCCAATGTCGTTCACAGCCAAACTGAATGTTGATCCGCATTTGATCTGGTTGACGCCGCGCGATTGTGTATCAAAGAATTTGATCAGTCTAGGCACCTGTAATAAGAAATAACCATATTAGATATTCATAATTCAGTTCATATTATTCCCAATTTCTTAGTCTTGGTAACAACGCATTATCAACATTTCTTCACGAAATATTGGCAATTTGTTAGTCAATAATATTCACTTTTTAATAAAGCAAATCATCAAAAATCGTATATATTTTGAATTAAACAATTTATTGCTCTTGAAAGTTTGCAATGCAATCTAATGTTATGTTATAATGTTATCGACCAGAGGTCAACCCGCGGCCCTCCGAACACATTTATGCGGTCCCCGAAAAATTAGGCACCAACCCATGAATAATTAAAAAACCTAGGAGGCATGGAAGGCCAGCAGTTCCATGAGAGCAAACTAGTCGGACCAACTGCGAATAGACCTAATAGGAATGAACAACTGGGTGAACTATTTGAAGTCCCTACTGAAAACCGAGCCGAAGTCAAAAACGCGAGTTACGAAATTGTGCGGAAGACACAATAACCCAAAATTGGAATACACAAATATCTATGGAAGAGGTGCAAAATGCAATTAAAAAAATGAAGATCGGTAAAGCACCAGATCCAAAAAACACCGACCTCCTCAAACATGCCCCAAATACCCTACTGAAAACATAGCCTCCATATTTACAACCCCACCTGGATGGAAAGTGACATATATAACATCGATTCATAAGAAGGGAGACAAAAAGGAATGTGGAAACTACAGGGGAATCAGATTTACATCATCAATGAGTAGAATATATGGCAGAATATTGAAGGAAAGAATTGAATGTCAAATAGAAAATGCCGAAAAGCGGAGCGGATTCTGTGCTGGACAATCATGTACCTATAACACCTTATGTCTTAAACAAGTCATCGAGAAACATATTACATGTGGCAGACCCATACATCTGGTCTTCGTTGACCGTACATTGAGGCATAAGACAGTGTACCACTAAATAAACTATGGCGAGCAATGGAAAATAGGAAACAATGTCTGGACAAATTTCACGTTAACAGAGGATTCCGCCAAGGCTGCTGTATCTTTCCAACCCTATTCAAAACCTATATATCACGGGTGTTAAGAACGTGGCACAGACCAATAGGAATAAATCTGTATGATGATTTTGTATACAGCTTACTATTTGCGGATGACTACGTTAGTATTGCGAAAGATGCACAAGACATCTACTACATGACTAGCACATTAATCGAAGAATTTGCCAAAGAAAATATACATCACAAAGACCCAGCCATAGTAATCGCAGAAGAACTAACTACTTGCTCCCTGTAGGCGACTATCAGGGAGCATTTAAGAAAGGAAGATCATGTGCGGACCAGATATTAAACCTGAAATTCATAATAAAATATAGGAGATTGAGAGCTAAGGACGTACACGTGACTTGTGGTGGACTTTAAAAAGGCATACGATTCTATAAACACTATTCAACACTTTGGAAGAATTCGGAGCCGATGACAAATCAATCGCAATCACTAAAGAAATACTCAAAGCTACGAGGTCTAGCGTTAAATTTATGGGAGAGATTTTAGAACCCTTTGAGATCAAAACAGGAGTAAGACAGGGAGATGGGCTGTCTCCACTGCACTTTAACTGGAGGAGAATGGCGGAAAAGAATGGAAGAGGAAGGAATCCCTAAAATAAAAATAGGACGACAGAAGGAGCACATGGAAAAGCAAGAAGACAGATAAATATGCTGAAAATATCATATGAGAAGACAGAATACATGACCAGTAGGAAAGATGCTCCAGTTGATAAAGAATATATTCAATCAGAAGTCCATATCTATAAATGCAAAGATAAGGCACTACAATACCGTTAGTAAACCAGTGGGCCTATATGCCTCAGAATGCCTTACACTAAACAAAGCCAGACAATTAGAGGAGGTTGAAAAAAAAATTATCCAAAAAATCCTTGGACCGCAGTATGAAAAGGGAACATGGAAACTGAGAAGCAATACAGAGATCTACACAAGAATAGAGAAAATATCAGACACGATGAGGAAAAGAAGAGTAACCTTCTACGGACACATCAAAAGAATGAACGAAGGAACACAAACAAAGAAATTTCTTCGACTAAAACACAGCTAACTTGGATCAAGGTCACAAGACTTGAAAGAAATAAAAATAGTTGGAGGGGAGGTGGAGAATAGAAAAGAATTAAGGGAGAGGATCAGGTGATTCGGGGGGTTTAAGAAAAGGAAAACACATACTCAAGAACAACAGAGATGCACACTCTAAGCGGACTAACCATCTGGGACAGGAAACGGAATAACAATGATAGAAAGGAGGTGCGATGTTCCAGACATAGTGCGATGGACAAGAAATCGTAGAATGATGTGGAACGACACCGTTGACAGAATGCAGACCGAGAGAATCGCGCGAATGGTGAAAGGGGGTAGACCACAAGGAAAGCGCCACACCGGCAAGCCACCAAAAAGATGGTCCGATAGCTGGACATCAATATTCCAGGAGACGTGCCAGTAAAACACAAGCTAACCAGCTTAACGTAAGAAGAAGAAAAAAAGAAGACTAGGGCAAAATTGGCAGAAGAAAGGAAAAACAGCATGGAAATTGAATGAAGGAGTACTAGAAGAGAAGAATGAGGAGAGAAACATAATTATGGGAAACAATTTCATGTAGTCCATAGTCGGCCTAAATCGGCTGCAAACAGACACGTCAACACCGGGCGAGGAACGAAGATTAGGGAAAGAATAAAGGTAGAAGAGAATACTATATTAAAAAATAAAAATAAAAAAAAACAAGGAGAGAACTAAACGAGGAGAGCCACTTGAACAAGAACACTTGGAGGGAAGAGTGCGGCAGACAGAAGCTGTAGAAGAACCGCTGCCATATATATTTTTGTTATTTTAAAAATAACTCGCCCCCGAAAAAGGTTGCCTTGCCCCTGTTCTGTTGCGGACTATTACATATTTATAAATATTTACCATTTCGTCCTTTGGTTCAGCATGTCCCAAACGACCAAAGCCGCCGAAACCCCAAGAGAAAGCACGTTTCTTTCCATCTATCGCAACCGTATGATTCTGGCCACAACTAAAGTCAACAATCTCAGTCACATCCACCGGCGTAACATGCCCATCCTTGGTCTTCTCAATATAGATCACAATACGCTTTGGACTTGTTTGATAATTGTAGTCCATCTTCATGCTGGATTTGATGTACTTGCCATCGGTATTATGCCCAAGTTGACCATACTCTGGCAAGCCAAATGAATGTAGACCACCCTTGGCATCCAAAATGACTGAAAAGTCAGCACCACAGCCAATCTGAAAACAATTAAATAGAAGTAGGTACACATAATCAATCTCATTAACCATCTTCCATCATTCATAGTACATTAGTAAATATTTATTAAGAGGGGAACCTCATTTAAAATTTGAAACATTATTCAGTTCAGTAATTTTTTCTCATTAAAAAATTGATATTTAATAGGAAACACAAATTCACGTTTATATTACGTAGAACATTTTCAAGGTAAATGTAAAATTGCATTACACATATTGGACTGTGGGTCTGATTAAACGGAATTTGAGGACCCGGAAGTTTTTGTTCTTATTTGCGATGTGCATTTTGGATGTAATGCATCCACCGTCAAGCATATACTAACTTTTAACTTTACTTTAGAGCGCTATTTATACAAAAATAGTTTCCACTACTGAGTAGTGGGAAACTTCCTGGGATATTCTGGTTATACCAGGTAAATGGGTTTGGGTTTTTTCGACCTGGCTAATGGCCAAATAGCACGAATGACTATATTAACAAGGAGATACGTCAATTGTCCGTCACAAAATTGAATGAAAATTGCTGTACGTGTATTACATAGTCAAAATTTAACGTGGTATATATTGCTTTAACAGCAAGACATATCATATTGGTTACGCGACACAGTAGTTAGCGTGCTTGTCAACTGACCTGAGGGTATATAATAAAAATTATATAATTAACTAATAATTATATAACAATAAATACCACTATAAAATTTCTATGCATATAAAAGATACATAATTATGCACTATTTTGGGCCATTTATGCAAGATACTGAATGATATCATAAAAACATTTAATCACCAATTGATTCTGCATGCTGCACATTTTATAAAAACGGCATTTTCGCATGAACACGAACAGGCTATGTTGGGAAATTGATTATTCTCTTCAAATGGCTCAAAACGGCTTAAAATCCCGAGTTCCCAAATTATTTCTATATGTGAACTACACTTACTTAAGGTTTCATTTAATTCCTTGACGGACAATTGAGATACTCTCCTTGTAAGTCATAAAGGGCTGAAATTCCGCTTTATGGCTTTATTTATTTTATGTATATATTTTTATGTTGTGATTCTATGGTAAGAAACCACAACAAAGCCTTTATTCTTCTTATTTCAAAGCCGAGGACCGTTTCTCCTCGATCTTAAACTTCCTCTTACTGATTAATTTGTTTAACAATTCCGGTTCAAATCCTTTTTTGGGCAATATTAATAATTTTCGTTAATTCAACCCGATACCTTTTTGGTTTTAGAGTATATGTTAAGAGTCTTCGGATTAAAGTTAAATGCTGTCTAGGAAAATATTAGGATCTTGGACATTTCAATCAAAGATTGTGAAAATATCGTCCACATATCTCAACCAAATTCGAGGGAAATTGACCCAATAGTTTTAATATTTTTTTCAAATGTTCCCATAAAAATTTCGGCTATAAATGTGGATAAACAGTTGCCCATAGCAGCGCCTTCTTTTGGTATAGAGAATATATTATTAAATTGGAAGTAGTTTCATTTTAAACAATGGTGGGTGAATTACATATTCTTCTTTATGGTGATATCATGTCCATTTTGCAATAAAATAGTTTTAAGTTCTCCTATAGCCAAATCAACAGGGATATTTTGGAATAAAGAACACACATCAAATGATATCAATATTTCCCATTCTATTAAAGTTGAATTTTTCATCTTATTAATAAATTCAAGCCCATTTTTAATTGAACTTGGGTCAAATTTTAGATTCTTAAATTCGCTCACCACTCATTAAGAAAGATTATAGTAGTCTCATTGAATCTCAGGTGCGTAGTTTTGATAACGCATACAAACGTGGAAGTATAGGATTAGAATTTAATATGTTTAAATGAAAATTGTTATTAATGAGTGTGTGAGATAAGATTTAACTATTAATTTTAGGGTGGAAATGAATTTTGTTACGGTGATCTGTTTTTCTTTGAGTACGCGTCACTGTTAAGCAAATTTTCAACTCTTTCTATATAATGCTCTTTCTCAAGTATATCAATTGTATTTCCCTTGTCTGCTTTTAAAATTGCACACCCGTTTTCATTAATAGATTTAATAAGTTTGGTTTCTTATTGTAGTAGTGTTTTTTGCCTGAGACTTCTTTAAATTGTGACTCAATACTGTTTTACACTTTTATCTTATAGGCTCACGACTTTTTGGATTCAAGAATTGAATTGAACTTTCAGTTCCAGCGATTATATCGATAGTTGGTGGGCTATTTGGCTTAGTTAGTATATGCTTGAAGATGGATGCTTTGCATTCGAAATGCACATCGCAAACAAAAACTTCTGGGTTCGCACTCTCAAATTCTGTTAAAATTGCATGCTTTTTCTTTTCAATGTGGAAAACAACACTGTGCTTATGAATTATGTTTAATATGTCATCCACCTTTCAAAACATTTTGAAAACATTCATTTTTTTATCAGGTTATGATAAAAAATGAATATTTTAGGCCAGGTAAATGAGGTTCCCATTAAAATAAAATTTATGAGGACCCTACATGATCAGTACCTGCAAAATGCGAAACTAAGGCGTGAAATTCATCGATGCTCGGTAAAATCAAACAAACAAAGAACTGATGGAACTCATGAAAGTTGAGTCTAATAACAGCAATAATTTTAGTGACAGAAAAATGACTTGAAATTACCTCTTCTAAAATTTCTCTTTTATTAATTTAATACTATAATAATAATAATATTTATAATATAATAATACTTTCCTCCAATATATACAAATTGAAGTTTACTCTAATAATGTTTACACTGCCGATCTCAAAAATGACTTGTCCCGATCATTCCATTTTAGTCACATTTTGTGAAATCGATTCAGCGTGAAAATAAGGGAAATGTGAATAAAATTGGAATGTATAGGACAAGTCATTTTTGAGATCGGCAATGTTGACGTTATTAAACTACAACGATATATAACATGATTTCTAAACACGTTATCGAAAAAAACTCTCACAGGAAACGTTGCCAAATTATATTTGGGAAATATATATATATTTGGGAAAGGTAAATATAAATAAAAATGAAATTTTAGAAGATGTAATTTTAAGTCATTTTTCTGCCAGTGAAATCATCGCCGTTTTTAGAGTCAACTTCCATGAGTTATAAGATCAGTTCTAAGTAATCAAATAAAAAAACTGCCCTAGAAGTTTGAAGATATTTTCACGCTGAATAGGTAATACGAGAAATGTGAAAAAATGAAAAACTCGACATTTTTTTGGAAAAAACTTACACGATATATATCTCAATAATTACCCAACATTTAGGCGTAAATGTGTCTATCAAAACAGACAATATTTAATGAGGAATCGATCCATACAACAATGGGCATTCTGTACCACGCAGATTAGAAAATATGCAAAGGGAGCCCTCTAGAAAACGGAAAAGGTGTAATAATTGTTTACTAACCTTGATAATTGGAGGACCACGATAATTAATACGTTTTGGTGTTAATACTTGCGGCTGTAAATTCCCAATGCCACATTGTCCGGAACGATTGTCACCACAGGCATAAACTGTTCCAGTATCAGTCAACAGTAAAGTATGATTACGGCCACAGGCAGCACTAATAACATTCATCTCCTGCATACCATTTACCTCAGTTGGGACATGTGTCGTTGTTGTATTATTAATACCCAACTGCCCATATTGATTCCTGCCAAAAGTTAAAGCCTTGCCTTCTTCTGTGATGATTACACTGTGTGGAGATACGCAACCACTGACTGCAAATCTTATCTGTTACAAAAAAAAGAGTACGTTAATAAAAATCAGTCCATTAACTACTAGGAATGGAATTACTCGTAGATTCGTAAAACGATGTGGAGAGTATAAATTCGGGCAAGAGAGTTTGCTAGACTTGCTGTCTTTCCTCCCAGTTAAGTCCCAATTAACCTGGCCGAAAATGAGTAACTGGCCGGCAGGTTTAATCAGCGTCTTCAGCAACTCCTCGGGCAGTTTTGTGGGCTCGTCTAACGCGTCGCCATGACCAGCAATCAAAACTTCGTCCGGCTGCGGTCCGTTCTCATTCTCACTCTGATCACTGAGGTCAGAGTCAATGTCGGATTCTTCCTTCTTTGGCTTACGCTTGTTGGCGGGCCTCTTCGTTGGCGGTTGCTTACGTTTTGACATTGCTGGAAAACGAAATTATTTTACTATCTACACAAATAACAACGATTGTGTACTAGACACTCAAAAGTGTTTCGATTTATGCTTTGTTTACGTTAAGTCTAGGTTAATTTACTAGCGGCCGGAAGGCTTCGAATTTTTCTTACTTCTAGTGTGAAATTGGCAAAGAAACCGTGCGTGGAAGTCGACGTTGATACGGCTGAATGTAGTTAGATGCAACGGCGAGCTTTTGTTTCAAGCGGTGCGAAACTGGCGTCTCTAATGGCAGACTTTGCAACAGCAACAAAAAAAAACGCGGCGCTTTACCTCACAACCACATCGCCGCAGCCGCCAAAGCATTCAAAATGGCTAATCAGACAATAGACTACTTCCAGCGGTGCTTCTGCGTGCCCTCTCTTGGTGTAGTAAAATAAGTGTACTGTTAAAAATTTAAAAACTATATATTTTTTCTCAATTTTCAGACGTCAACTAATCTGCATATATAACATATTAAACATATACCCCATTTATTATTTTTTGTAAAATCATTTTTTATACCTGTTTTATAATTTCCTCTTATTCTTCAGAAATTTTCTTACTACATATATTCAACCTTCACCCTAATAACAACATAAACAATCATATCAAATTACTAAAAACTATAAAAACACTAAATGGAAGTTACAAATTAAAAACTAAATAAACCCTCGGCCCCTCCGTTTACTATATTATGTTACCAACTCCTGAATCCCATTTCTTTGTCTTCTCCTATGGTTCTTCTCTTGTACTATTCGCCTAACCATAGCCACCCTCTCCCCTCCCACACTCGGCCACTTTTGCATTCACCTTTCACCCTCACAATCAATACCTTGGGCCCATTCTTCCATCAATCCCATTCATTTCTTCTTACTATTTCATTTGAGATTATGAATATTTACATGGCAATATATCTTTTTCATTTGTATATGAATTCGTATATGAAAGTTATATATACATATTTTATTTAATTACTATTTTTATGGAGAATTTGTCGACAAATAAGTCGACTGTTGTAGGAATATAATGAAGGGAAAAATGCAAATACGGTTCAGTTAAAAATTGATACAGAAATTGAATTTTAAACTTACTTTATTTCTTTTACCTATTTATATTCTATTATTTGAAAAATTATGAAGAAATTTTTAAATGAAAATTAAAATATGTATCGGTATGTATAATTATTTCCATTGGTTTGGTTTATAGATCTTAATCTACAAAATATACATGTAGTTAACAATAAAATAATATGTTTTAATATTTAAAATAATAATATGCCTTGTTTGTGAATGATTTGTGAAGATAGATGCTAAAATATGTGTTTTTGTGCTTCCAAAACCCTCGGATATGTCTTCATTAATGGGCTCAACTTCCACAATTTATAACATTTACTCTAGACCAGTGTTTCCCAACCTTTTTTTAGACCATGCTCCACCTTAACATTTCTAAAATTTTAAAAATTGTGTAAATGATAAGTTTTAGGAAGAAATCACTATGAAATTGTTATCAAAACATGTGTAAGTAAAATGTAAGTAAAGTATGTAAGTAACATTTCAAAACATATTATGAAAATCTAAAATTCAAAATAATTTTAAGCGAAAGGGTAAAAGTCGTGTCGAGTCCATTTGTTAATTGCCCCCCTTAGTTATCAAATTGACTCCCCGTGGGGCAATTGGAATGGCTGTATCACTAGTTAGCGACAAGTTTAATGCTGAATCGTTTAATGTATGATTTGTGTACATAGCAAGGTGGCAAATATAAATAAAAATGTGATCTTTAGAAGAAGACATTTCATGTCAATTTTCTGACAGCGAAAATGTCACCGTTACTAGACTCAACCTGTGGACTCAACTTTTATAATTTCTAACATTGGTTATAAGCAAGAAAATGGAACACTGACTCTCTCTTGCAATCCTGTACCTTCCAATTCCACTCCTAAATATTTGTAGTGTTCAACTTCTTCGAGTTCTGTGTTTCCTATGTTTACCTTCATTCTTCCTCTTTCATTTCGTTTTCAAAATACCATTATTTTCGTTTACCCAATATATAATCATTACCAGCTTTCTTCAATTCTTCCTGCCTGGTCTTTCAACTGCTTGACGCTCCCTGCCAGTCCCGCCACATCATCTGCAAACGCGCATTCCTTGATTGCAATATTTCTCATTTGATTATCCCAACTTGAGCTTCTGCGAGCTCTTTGCTACCTCCTCTATTATGTCATTCATAAATACAATGAAAAGTAAAGGGTTCGAACTACCGCTCTATCTCCCTCTGTGCTTCGGGATAAATTGAGTAGACGTCCGGTTTTTGGCTATTATTATATTTTTTGTTTTTTTGTAAATTTCATTGCTTGCTCTTATTAGTTTGTCTTCCACTCCCATTCTCCCCATCTTTTCCCATAGATTCTTCCTTGGCACTTTGTCGAATGCCTTTTCTATATCAACAAAAGCTACATGTTTTCTAGTCTACCTCGATGTTCCTTTCACTTATCAGCTACAGTGATCTTCTGTACATCTTCTCGGTCTGAATCCGCTTTACGATTCGGCTAACTTTTCTTCCATTTGTCCCCGTATCCTCCTTTCTACTATCTTTTCCCATAGTTTCGTCACTGTTCCCATTATGGTTATTCCTCTGTAATTCTTGCAATACCATAAGTTATATCTGCATATATTTTAATTTTCACTAAAAACTTGCTTAATAATTTAAATAATAGAGAGATATTAAAAAAAAGTTTAAAATTAAATTTTGTCAAAAATGTATTTGTTTCTCCGGTAATAGTTGACTTACTTGTCGATTGTATAAGAATATTTTGGCTTCAACCTTTAAAAATAAAAGTTAAAAATACGGTTTGCAAACAGTAAGACAAACGTCTTGATTCAATGTTTATTGCTGCCGACTGACAGAAGGAAAATAAACGAGACTTGAAAGTAATGCGACTTCAACAATATTGCCATAATATTGAACAAGTTCGTTGGTTCAGGTTCTTTATTACTACTATAATGTCGTATTCTGACGATGTGTTTTTCCTGTCAAGGGATAGGGAAAGCATGCAGCGTATTATTGAAAGGGTTGAAAGATAGGTGGGGTACGGTGTGTCGTTGATTGCGTGAATGAAGCAATTGCTTAGGAATGAGGAATAGATTTATTATCACACAAATAACAGTAGAAGTAACACAATAGGAAGGCGAAGCGATCAGCGATGATGCGTGTTCGAAAGCGGAAAACTAAGGCCACAGATTACTATATAACTATATGACTAAGCCTCTCGAGGTAAAGAAAGATGAAGACCTCGAGGGTGCTTTAGAGAAGGAGCAATATTATAAGTAAGACAGAGAAAGAGCGCTTGAAATGCATGCAAAGAGTAGAAACAGATGTGTAGGTTTGGAAGATTTAGAGTTGAAATTGAGAATAGACAGTGGAAAAAAACCTGGAAGGAAATATAAACTAACATGCTAATGTGTGGCATGGACCGCCACAGGTATATGAATAGAAAACGACTAAGGGTGAATGTGGAGAAGACGAAATGGATGCTATTAAGAATGCAGGTGGGAGAAAAAGGGTGGAAAGCTTGAAACGGAAAGGGGAAATGATTGAGAGTGGAAGGTTTCAAATACATTGCGGAGAGTGGGGAGAGCATGTGTGTGAAACGGAAGTGGAGGAATATGTGAGGAAATAACTGAGATGCGGTACAAAGGTTAGGGGATGCGTCTGTCAAGCCGAGACTGTTGAATGGTGTGAAAGTGTAGGGACTGTGTGAATAGGAAGCCTTACAGAGGGAACAAACGTGGTTCATCAAAGATATGACGGCCCTCGGAAGATCCAGTCCCAGGTATATTGTACTGCAAATGATAGGGAGAATGACTGTTAAATGGAAGTCGGTCAGCGGGATTGTAAGGTTTGAAGAGAGAGTGAATAGAATGGGAAGCGGAAGATTGGTGAAGGATATATGGGAATGGTATGCTAGTAAAGGTGTGAATGGTCAGAGAGTGAATAGAAGGAAGGAGTATATGGGTTTGTCGGAACTGGCGGTAGGGGAAATATTGCGGGCAGGGGAACCGTTGGAATGGATGGTGCGTTTAAGGGGTCGAGAAGTGGAAGAACAGATGCGCCAGGAGAGCATTAGTAACAGCTAGTATGAAACGACGAACAGGCTTATACAGGTCATCGGACAGAAACCAAACTATATCACCAAACAGGAAATGAGCGCCAACGACACACAGAGGGACAGAGGAGCAAAGAAGAAAGGTGTGGATGGGGTATAAATATAGGGAGTGTGTTATGTCAAGGTGCGTTAGGTACCTGGGACCATCTGTGTTTCTGCGAAGGGGTGAATGCTTTGGGATGTAACAAGGGGAATATAAGAGATTAGTTGGAGATAGAAGGTAGAGTGTAACAATAATGAGTTAAATTGTGAGAAATGGAAGCGGAGGAGAGGATGACCAAATAAGGTGGGTGGGTTAGTATGTAACGTTTATATTTTTATTTTTATTATTTGGTTTGTAATTGCTTAAAGGGGAATTAGATTTTTGTTAACTAAGGAAGTATATTGTAGAGGTTATATGGAAATATGGGGAACAGACTCTTTAGGACCTTTCACTAATTGTAAGTGTGACAATATCATTACGAAAAGATGAAAATTAAGAAAAATACCAATAAACAATATATATTGAAATATTTTAATAAGAGAAATCAAAAATGCAGTCTTAACCAATTACTTTGCAGTTGTAGTCAAAATTAACAAAGACAATCAAGGCTTCAATTAAAGCTTATTCAAAACAAGTATGATGCCAACGTTTTGCAGCCAAAGCGTCCACTTGCAGAGACAGCTTACACTTTTCACAAACAACACCATGTACCAATTCGTGATTATGTCGGACGTGATTCAAAAGGCCAACTGTGGAATTAAAACATTCATTGCAAATTTTGCAAGTAAACTTGATCACACCTTCTTTAAGGAGAATATCTTCAAAAGCTATCAAATTTTGGGCGTACAGTCGTAGCTGCTTGAAGTACAATTCCTGTTGTTGATCAATAGCGTACCATGGATTGAAATCCTTTAAATGTAGACTGATTGTCGGTGTAATAATTTCAACAAAATTTACATCGGACCTAAGAATATGATTATACATTAAGAAATCAATCGATACTTGATTGAAATGCTTACGTTTGTACAAACCGATAACGCTCATATTTTGTAGTCCCAAGTGTGAATTTCACAGCGGTATTTGTGGCAATAACTTTGCGATTGTACAAATTTAATTGTTCGATGTCAGCTAAGAACTCCTTTAGGCATATACTCAATCCAATTTTTAGTGACGTTGGTACCTGGAAGTCAATCATTTATTTGTAATGAATTGTGTAATTTAATCAAGTGAATAAATTTAAATGACGGAAAATTTAAATAAGTCTAACAAGGAGTGTTCCAATTGCCCAACGCCAAATTGAATGAAATTTTTTGTATGTGTAGTACATATATAGAAATAATTTGTGTTAACGGGATTTTATGCCGTTTTGAGCCGTATGCCCAAAAACAATTTTCAAAGTTTGCCACAAATAGAGCATGGTATATATTGCTTTAACAGCACACAAATAACACATAATTACGCACTATTTTGTGTCATTAAAACATTTAAAGCACCAATTGATTCTGCATATTGCATATTTTAGCGGCATTTTTGAATGAACTTGCTTTTTTAGCGTATCTGCACAAAAACGTACCTCATTCTCGTTATAAATATTGTTATATCTCTTACTTCTGAAAGGTTTTCTGCATACCTGGCATATATAAGAATAGTGTCCTTATATCAATTAAAATGGGCTATATTGTTTTCTTAATACTGAATTAGTTGCGTGATTCACAATTTGAAATCAGTACTTATAGAAGTACTTATTATTGTGAAGTATTTATTGTTATGTAATTATTTGTTAAATATATAATTTAATTTTGAAAATTATTTTTGGGCAAACGGCTCAAAACGGCATAAAATCCCGTTAACACGAATTATTTCTATACATGTACTACATGTACAAAAAGTTTCATTCAATTTGTTGTTGAACAATTGGAACACTCTCCTTGTAAGTTACTAACACAGAGCAATACTCAAATTACTTCTAGGATAAAAGTTCACCACATTCTTGAAAGAAATTGACATACTGAACACGAATATGTTCTTGGCAAGTTTCTACTACTTTTAATTTTACGACATTCCTTATACAAAATATTTCTTAATTTCTATTCATGTCTCAATTTTACTTTTTCTTATTACATGCTATTTTTGTCATTTTATATTTCCGAATTACTATCTGTTTACAAAATATTTCAATCTATTTTATATTTGTGGCAAATTGGTTAGCTTCTGTTATCGTTATTCCTTGTTTTATTATGTTTTGCTGTATTATATTGTTCCACTATTTTCTGGGTATACCTCTTTTTCTATTTATTGCAGCTTTCGCTTGCCAAATTTGTTTTACTTGTCTTTCTTCTGGCATTTTTAATAGATGTCCCCACCAATTTAGTTGTATCGACTCTATTTGTTTTTCTAGGGGTTCAATTTTTAGTACCGCTCTAATATCACTTTAAATTTTTTCCAATCTGGTGTTTCCTACATTTTTTCTCAGAAAAAATTATGTTATTCAGTAACCCGTTTTCACTTCCATAGTTCAAATAGGTAGATATACTGTGTTGTAGAGTCTTATTTTTGTCTTGTTTGACACCTCTTTTTTTATTTAGTACCCTATTGTTCAATTGGTAAAATGTTGTAATGGTGTTCTCAATTCTAGCACTTATTTCTACTTCCTGTTTCCCTTCTGCTGCTTACTTGCTCTGTTATTTAATTTTCTATCTTTATATTAATATTTTATTTCTCACCCATGGCCAGCACTTTTGTCTTGTTTATATTTACTTTCATTTTCAATTCTTTCAGTGTTTCGTTCCAAATATCTAAGGAAGTGAAATAGCAATAATCTATTTGTTTGGAAATGTGTTATTGGGTAAAATAGCCTCGAGATTTTGTCAAATGATTCTAAATTTCATAACGAGTGGAAGTTCGCATTGATGCCCACACTTTCAGATATGTACCACACATTAAAATACATTTTAAACATTACAAAACTAACGACAGTGCTGGAAAACGGTTGCTTTTAATGGTATTGGGTCGAATAAATATCTAGTAAATCTAGACGTTTAACCAATTGGAATTGACATCATTTGAAAGCCAAATAAAAGAAGGATTCATTGATGCAAAACAATTAATGTGTGTGTGTGTACGTTTAAAACATTATAAAACTAACGAAAGAGCCGAGAGACAACAGTTTTCATCGTTTGCAGGCAAATAAATCATTAATGTCTGGTAAAACTAGAAGATTAACATAATGAAAATATCATCATTTGAACTTGCTCAAACTTTTACTAGGCCAACACTAAAAAATGATAATAAAATCCATAAATAAAATGAAAGCCCCGAGAATTTTTGACAGATGATTCCTAATTTCATACAAGAATCTAAATTTAGATTGATAACCATGAAACTTCATATGTATCATTTTTAAAATACATTTTAAACATTATAAAACAAACGAAACAGCCGAAAAGCAACAGTTTTCATTGTTTGGGCACGAATAAATCATTAATATATGACAACTCCAGAAGACTAACCTAGCGAAATTAATATTATTTGAAAGCCAATTAAAATGACGAATTAAAACCTAGCGAAATTAATATTATTTGAAAGCCAATTAAAAGTGCGAATCGTAAATATTTCACAAACCTAGAGCCAATCTGATTTGTTAATGAGATAATCGTGTTCAGCAAATCAATATCATTAATGAATATGACCTTTTATTCAAGAAGTAAAAACATGCAAATTTTGGTTTGAAATACATTCAAATTCAGTTGTCCAGCCAAGTTTTGCAAATTATTATAATATGCTCGTTATAATAATAACAATAATAAGAATATAACAAGCATAAGAAAATTATAAACTTACCCTATCCGTGCAATTTTTAATCAAATCCAGCAAAACTCTTATAAATTCACTAATAAAAGAATACTCATAAGAGATACTTTCTTTTGCTTCGACTAATTCTATGGATTGAACACATGGATTTAACTTTGAAGCATTTTTCTTAGTTTTGGACGAATTCTTATAGATTTCTTGTTGAACCGATGTATGCTTAGTCATAATATAACGATCATATTGACATTCACATGTCCTCTTGAATGCAATTATAGGAGATTCTTCTCCAATATTAAGATCAATCTCAATATCAGGATAGTTGAACAGAACATTCAAGCAACCTTCATTATTAAAGGATGTGGCGCATTTACTTTTATGATATCTCATAACTACATCTTCTGAAAAACATTAAACATAAATACAGATTGCACATAACTGTAATACTTATGAGATATATGTTACCATGGGCTTTCATAAATACAACATTATTGATCACATTTGAAGGTCCCGTTATGTCCACAGAGAAATTCGATATTCTCCATTCATTATTTTCAATCTCTTTATTTTCCGTCATAGTACAAGCGTCAGTATTTACTTTGTGTTTATTTGTTAGTTGCAATAAGTCATCAACTTTGATTTTTAAATAAGAGAAAAATTCTTTGTACCAATGAACAAGTACATATGTTTGATCAATGCTATGTTCAGTACCGTTGTAATAACGATTATTTAAATCTGTAACAGTAGTAATAGTTTCAATAATTCGAAATATATGGAAGACTTACTTGGAAAACCTGGATAATGACAAATATAATATTCTAAGATTTTGTCAATGTTTGGTATTAGTGCCACTTCCGGAAATAACGCTCGAATTTCCAAATTTCCTTTGGGATAAGTCGGGAGGAAGGTATCCTCCTTGTGCATAACTTTTGCATCGAAATATTCCTGTAGTGGTCCACATTCTGGTATATGGACTGTGTTCATTTTTTCTTTTATTTTCTGGAAGTTATTTAAGACCATTATTTATGTTATATCGTAAGAGAAATATTTTACCAGAAGTAATTCATCTGATATTGCTGGTTTTGGTACACCTTTTTCTTTAGGCATTTTTAACATAATTACCGGGAAGGTTTGTTCCACAGATCAGTTTGTTATGTGGTTTGTATTGTGCCGGACACAGTAAGACTTTAGCGGTTATAATATATTTAAGCTTGGGCTTTAGCTCAATAGATGGGTTGTAAATACATTCTAGACATATAGGTGGCTACATATTGTACATGTTTGTTACGCGGATTTGTAACTCATATAGGCAGCCGCGAATGCATTTGGAGGGAAAGTTAAGCGAGATGCGAAATCACGATGACTACCGAGAACGCACACGGCATTTGACATCATTCCCCGGTGTCCCCCAATTCAAACTCCAAGGGCATTCTGGGATAAACACGAGAACCTGTTGTAACGCTATGAGCGAGTGGAATGCGAGATGTCGCGTGGTTGGTGGGACATTCACACTTCTGTTCCTGACCGCGGCGTGACACGGTTGATTTCTAATTCGGCAGATGAATTGTGCTCTGCTTTGTGGAATTGAGCTCGGGGGTATTTGGACGAGAAGGTTGGCAATTCCCTCGCTGATAGTGTCGCGATAGTGTGGTCTAAAATTGTATTCTTATTGCGCCATACTAACATCTTAGTATTGGTTTGTGTGAGGTTTTACTTGATTTATCAACAAATTAAAAATATGCATATAACATTGTTACGCGGATTTGTAACTCACATAGGCAGCCACGAATACATTTGGAGGGAAAGGTGAGCAAGATGCCCAACCGTGCGAGATGCGACATCACGATGACTACCGAGAACGCACGACGGCAATTGACAGCAGGAACACCGTTGACATT
>JAODAC010003098.1:0-16901 GCA_027575185.1 Mimaenictus wilsoni
AACTTGTAAAACAGTGACAAAAATCGTGTTTTTCACATCAAAATATCAACATGTTTTACCAACAACCTACAGTCCTCCCCATTAAAATATTCTAGAATTTGACGATTTTTAAAACTCTGGAAAGTTTTTAATGGTATCAATATCATTATTATTCAAGCTTATTCTGGGATAAAGAAAAATGGAATTAACTAATTCAATCTGCAGGTTAAACTTTGTAAGGATAGTAATTGTAAAGGGTATTTTAAATCGCATATTTCTTATGACTACTTCTATTACTAAGCAAACTAGTTACTAGCTTTCCTAATAGTTCAAAATATTTTAAATATATTTTAAATAAATGTCCAGATTAAATATGTACAGTTCACTTTAATAGTTCTTAAGCAACTCTAGTTATATTATAATCATTTGTCCAATGAATTAATCTTTTTGTTAATCATGAAACTCGCGAAATATTTTAAATAAATATTTCCAACCGGGAATTAGTTTTTTTTTCTTTATTCCACAAGTTTTTAAAATTTCGCTGTTCGTCAATTCAAAGTAGCAATATTATCTCAAATGCTAATACAATCTTTGCTTCGTACAGTTACAGATTTTTAACATGTTCCTAATTATCATCAGCCAGCGGCTTGGTATTGTTTGATGTGATAGTACTCCATTTATTTCTGCGAAATCCGTTTTCATTTATGTCATGAGGGACTTATTCTACTTCAGTGTAGACATGCCAAAAAATATCGATATTGATAAATATCGATATATCGGTATCAAAATTTCGATATTTATCGATAATTTGTCATAATATCGATATATCGATATCGAAATTTTTAATATTGTTTTGACATGTCATTGACGTAATCGCCATCTGAGAAGTATTCTAAGAAGTTAAAAAATTAACAATTTTTCTTTTTAGGGCCAAATTTTAGGTTCTTTATAATAATTGTTAATCCCTTGATATTTGATGGAATCACAAGATTAAGATCAACATCGATCTTTTGCTAGTATTGCAATTATAATACTACTTCTTTTATGCATTAGTGCAATTATTATATTTGGTGGAAAGACTGTTAAATCTATATATGTATTATTATTATTGATAGTATTATTTTAAATATCGATTTTGGTCGTTATCATAAGATTAACAATAACAAAAAATCACGGCTACAGATTAGGAGCACTGCTGCAGCCAGTGTATAAGTCCAAGATTCCGTGTGTAATTAGTTCTGAAACCCATATACAGATGGCGCTACTGTGGAATTTCGATTTGATCGATATCGATATATCGAAATATTGGAAATATCGTTTTCGACAGACATCGATATTACATCATCCTCTGACATGTCTACTTCAGTGACAGTCTCTAGTGTTGCCATTCTCTTTATGGATGTTCCAAGCCACCTTTCCCCTTTAGAAAATTTTTCTCGACCATTCTGACATTGATGCGACTATACGCATTATGTGTTCATTTTCTTGTTTCCTTCGTTTTCTGGTCAATTAGATGATATTCTCTATGTCGCATAGGTTTATTACTTCTACATACCCGAGCTCTGAGGGTTTTATCTTGGATACGTCTGATTGAGTGTATTTTCATATCTAGTGATGTTAGCAATCGTTGTGAGGTGGTCCTATCTGGACGTGTTTCAAGCCATACACCTCATAATTGGCCAAACTATTGCTTTAAATATTCGTACTTTGCCGTTTGTGTGGAAATATTTATTGTTCCAGATAATATTGTGGTGATAGCCAGCTACTTTCGTAGCTTTCGTATCTTGTTTCGTAACATTCTTCCTGGTTCCTCATTCTTTTGAATGAAATGACCATCATTCATGTTTTTAACGTGGTCCTCATTATCACTCTCATTCAAAGAATTTCCTTCTTGTCTTCATCAAAGATAAATGCAGGTAATTCGTTGTAATCTATAATAATTTATAATTATACCGAGTACTTCCTACGAATGAAACATACTCGTAGGTTTTGCGAGTTTCCCATTTCGAGGAAAGTCATTCATTTCCATCTTCTTGAGAGTTTTTGAAGGTTTGAATTCATCTATGTGCATAGACTTTGATAAGGTAATTTACCGCAATTCCAGAAGTTTTTGAACCTCATTTAGCGATTCTCAAAGGAAAATTCGTGATAATATACCCAAAAACAAAACTAATAATCGAAACATAAAATCCAATGACAAAGACTAGATAAGTATGTACACAACAACCACAAATAACTTCAAGTTCATCGGCTGAGTAATTTTCGAGATATGTTTATTACCAAAAGAAACATTGCAAGGTAGAAACCCTCTTAAGCAATCCCTCTTAAACATGAAAAGTTAATTTGAAAATACATTTACCAATGAAATATGAAACATTAAAACAAAATTTAAACGGAAATATTTTCCCATTATGTCATTCGAATGCATGTACGAGCAATCAGACCTGACCAAATGAAGTACTATGCCACGATTCATATAGCTATTGTTGCCCCGAAGACATAACAATGCGCGTAATTACCAGTCGCAACATTCCTTCGCATTTTCCTGATGATCCATTATTGGAAAGGCAATGACTTTCCTACTCAGAGTTGTATTAACTATTTTCTTTAAAACAGAAAATATACGTTATTACTATTTGGTTAAACAAAACATTAAATTACATAATTGAAGTAAATGTCTCTATCCTCGTTTTGGGATCGTTAAGTGAAGTTAATGCCATCCTGCTGGGTTTACAGCGCATTCAAAATTTAATAACTTCTTCACAGTAATGAACAGTTTTCCCGTGAATATGCACATCATGCAAATGCACACATCATTACAGGTTTGTGCCAGCAACCAGCCATCACAGCGAGAGCATTTGAAACCTCTCACCTTCCGACTATTTAATAGGAGCGCATGTGCCGTGTGTGCACACCGACATGTTTGAAGTGCAATAAATTTTAATCAATTCCTCAGGTGCAAGTGCATAAATTACACGCACCCACTCGCAAGTTTCATTTGCATCTTTTTGAGAGCGTGTTGTGCCCACAATTTCAGAGTCTTGCATGCTATACATCAGATGACAAAGATTTATACTCCGTTCGCAAAAATAGTTAATTAAGATTTTAGTTGCAGGGGTCGGTAAGGTCTGACAATAAAAAGACTAAGATTTGACGTTTTCATAAATTATAGCTTCATCTGCTTGAGGTTAAGAAGGTATAATAAGGAATAACTATGTAACCATTAGTACATATCTTTTTACCAACTTATTATGAAGATTTATAAATGACATTTTTGCAAGATAACATTAGTATTTATTAAAATGGACGTGCTTATCAAATTTAAGGCTATAAAAGCAATGTATTCAAAATAATTGTATTTCTAAAAATTGCGATACATAATCTGTTCTAAATATACAAACGTTTAAAATGCATTTTATTGTAGAGCAAATGGAAAATGTGAAAACCCGATTTTACTTCCCAAAATATCAATAACTAATCCTTTCAATCTTATGGTTTATCAAGACGCGGGAATAATTCCAATCTTTGATCGCCACAAATCTCATATCAAATTTTAAGACAAAACTTCCACTTATTCCTAAGCCTTATTATTCAATTCGAAAATATCTGTGTATGAAGATATAATTTTAACTTATTGTAATTTTTTTTTCATACATTCTTTGGCAAATATTCTCAAAAATATATGAGAAAACCATGTTTAGATGTGCTAAATCGACTTATTTTCGTGAGCAAATGCGTTTAGGCACATCGAGAGATCGATAGCTGCAACAGGTTTATATTTTAAGCAATTTATAATGTTATTTTATGGGCCGAAAGACAATACTGTCGATAACTTGTTGTTTTTTTGCAATAAATATTATTATTTATCTATGTACCAAGGTATTAATTTTTTAAAAAGCGGTTTACTGCAAAACAATCATTGTCACCTCAATATTGAAGATGTAACTAGAAAAACTATTAACTGATCTTTGAGCTTTGTTGCCGTGTTTTCCCTTTAATGTTTTTTTTATCTACACATGCAAATAAGCAAATTAACAATAACAAATCTCTAGAAAAATAACTATTCCCATAAAATTTAAGATAATGTGTATTAAGTATATAAGCAGCATATTCATCTATATATACGTCAAGAAATTGTAAGACATAACTTGTGCTAATGCATACAAACGTTTAAAACACGTTTTATTGTACGAGAGTAATTTTCACCAGAATGCGTGTAAGAGGAAAATAAGGAATAATTAATAAAAGCATGCCTAGCAACGTGAAGCAAGTCTTTTCCTTCCTTCATAAGGCAAAACTGGGTGCGTTGTAAATATCACGGCTCATTATTTCCATGCAAGTCTTGTGCAAATTACGTTTAATATGTTCTCAAGTGGTGAATGTTTTATTCTTTGATTTCAAGTCGTTTGCCATTGCAAAAATTCGTAACAAAGTTGTTCGGTTTGGTTCGGGTCTATTCAGTTCTAGCTTTTGTTGGGCACATTTAATCCTAAAATATTTACCATACACTTTCGAAATTGATAACTAACGCTCGTTAAGTTCCACCCTTCTATCTAACGGATCTCGGCATGAGGTAATCTTAAGCCGAAGAGAAAGAAGAACTGAAGAGAATCAGGTAATCACAAAATGCATGAAATAACAGATTAGCGAGCATTAATAAGCGAGCCGTAAACACATTTTGCAAATGCATATTATTTTTATACAGATTTACGACTAGTAATGGGCATAGATTAATTTTAATTGAAATTCATGCATCGGGAACATGTCATCTTTATTTGCCTATTTTGTGCACATAGGAAATTCGTAGCTTAATGCAAACACTTAAATACAGTTACGTCTAAATGAATTGAACTTTAAAATTTCTTTTATCTTTTCAAATGATTATGCACCCATTGAAACTATTCATGGAAATGGTATTTAAGGTTGGGACGTTTATTTTGTAGGAAAGTGTAACAAATAAGACTTCTGCAAATACAATTTGATGCAAAATTAGCATCAGAATTAATGAAATGGTTTTACATATAAATCCATACATGCACAGACATCCAACATCCTTTATCAATTCGTCTCGGTACTTCGGCTCTTAATTAACCTCGATACCAACTATCGGGTTCAAGTAATAATAAATAAACCTGATTAAAACCTAAATAGTAATATGACATTCAGCCTGTTAATCCACTTTGTTTACTCAGAGGATGAATGCTTACATCGGGCTTTTATATTTATATATACAGAAATATTTACGAAAATGCTCATTAAATCGAATCTATAGCTATCTGCGCCTTAACAATGTTTACGAGAAATAAAACAAAATATTGGGAAACACTCTCGGGCATGTTTGCGAGGCGTTGCAATTTTCTGCCGGCGTGATTGGTGCACACAGCACCACAATCCTTGCCTGGACGGATACGACATAATTAATTGTCGAAATCAATTGATTTCTGATTGCACGTCGCCTAACACGCCAATGTCACATGATCTCGTTTTGCTCTCTTTATATATTTCTTGCAAATAACGGTATATAACTGCATATTACTAAACGATTCCGTGACGTATCGTAATTATTTATATTTATTACGTCCAAAATCCACTCAATCCTAGATAATCCAATTTAATTACATCGATATTTGGCGAATTGGGCAAATTTATTTTCAATTATCAAAATTCCAATATGTTCAATTAATTTAATGAATAATTATTGGATTGGTTGACTTCGTTTGGCGTCATGCAACATGCGTTTTTGACGATATAATTTCGATTTGTTTACCATCGCCCTGATAGTAGTTTTGCAAATGTGAGGGTGTTAAGTGCATATTGAAGTATAGGTGTTTATTGTGTGACCAGACACAATATATTTGACAAAATAGACGTGCATTAATGTTAATGATTATGTGCCAGTTTGCTAAGGTGTACGGTGCGAAATTTTTACATTTTCAAGGTGATTGTGTCAATGTATTTTATTTGCGAACACGGTCACATAAGTTATATGCAAACAACTATATTATCTCTTTGTTTATATTCGTATGTCTAGATAATTTTCAGGTTTTTTGCATGATTTTTATATTTAATTATTGGATTATGTCAATAAATATTTCCCAACAGTCAAGAAGTACTCACGATATTTTTGTCGTAATAAAAATTATAACCTATATTAGTAACATCAAAGTAATTAAAATTTGTAAAATTACTTATATTGAAAAATTAAGATTGTATATGTTTTTAGAATTATCCACTTTTTTATTAATCTTCTCGTACCTAGTTAAAAATAGAAACCGTAGATTTATTTATGCATAAAATTTGAAAAATCAGAATATTTCGATAACTTTTCGATTAAAATCTTGTCCAACAAGTATTCAGTGTACTATAAATTATTAAAACGTAAAAATCTTAAACCTGTCTACTATTAATTGCCTTTTCAGAGTGTACATGCGACCACCACGGGATCAACATCTTCAGACCACCTCCATTTCATCCAATAGCAAAGTACCACACTGTAATTTTTGCGGTCACCTCTATATCTTTCTTTTTACTATCCTTTTTTTAACGTTTAATTGCTTTTGCTTCAACATGAACGTTTGGTGAGCGTACCAAAAGAGAGAAATTCATCGGCTCTAAATGATGACGTTTAACCAAGTCATTATGCAAATCTAATTATGTATGCATGAAAAGTTATACCAAATCGAATTTGTGTCAAATTCGTGTATCAAACGGCGCCAAGTATTAGTATTCGACGTTCCGACGTGTATAATTTCTCTCAATGTTTGATTGGGAGTTTTGGCTTATGATTAAGTGACGATAAGCGTCATATTCGATAATTTGTGATTCAGAGAAAGGTGTGAGACGTGATTAAACGTACGTAGGTACGTGATATGAGAACAATGCACATTTTTTGAATTTGTGTTTCGTTGTAACTCGATAAAGTTAGTATAGACGAGTAAGTTTAGTTTAGTAAAATTAGTTTACGAGGTTATAGACACATCTAAATATTTATATCTCCAAATTTTGATGATACAGTAAAACACTGATCATATTTTTGGCATCTTGACATTACTAGTATACTCGTGCAACAATTGTAAACACTTATCGATAGTTTGTTATGTTATACCGCGTGTTATTTGTCGCTAATCAGATTTATAATTAGAATAGACTGATATGCTATTTGTTTGTGAGAGTTATGCAATTGCTTATTCAGATACTTGTACAATAAAACTAATTATTAGAATTTATACGAATGGAAATGTAATAAATTGAAATAACACATTTGTAGGGAATGAAATCTGGTATTGCACAACTAGTATACGAGTAATTGGAGGGTTATGAGGACTTTGCTGGCAATTATCTTGAAAGATGAAACCTGGACCTGGTGTATATTCTCCGGTTTGAAAAATCGTCCTTTTAGTAATTTAAAGCTAATTCACACATTAAATACCATTTATAAAAGCAAATCAAATAATTTTAATGAAGGAAATATAATTATACAAATTTGCAGTGTCTTAAGACATGACTTAGTAATACTAACCGTGATATGCACTGATAAAACCTATCAAGCTGATTATGAGATGCATACAATACATCTATAGAAAGCGTTCAATGACCAGAGCCACAGACAACTTTTTATATCCATTCATAGAATGACATACACGCGTCGCATTGTTAACCCGCCATTACTGAAACCGCTAACCAATCTTAAGGTCGATTTATTCTACACGTACATCTTTACGTTATCCTCTGAGCCTTTTTAGCCCGTTATCAGCGAGATACCACATTATATACGGCCCCCGCAGCCTGTAATATTCCACTCTCGCAAATGTGTATATAAACGGCAGTGAACCATTTAAAAAGAGCGTTAATTGGTCATATCAAAGCAGAGCATATTATATTTTAATGACGACATATTAGATGAACATTGGATTTCGCGTGATGCCTGCGTGATATAATTATATTTAAATCTTTAATTAACAAACATTAAAAATGTAAATAAACAACAATAAATATAGAATATGTAGTTATTATTCGTAGTATGGAATAAAATAAAATATATAACTACAAGCGTAAGTTATATCAACTGCTAATCAATGAAAAGATGAAAAATTTTCTAAACTTTTTAAATGTAGAATTTTCAGACAACCACACATGCAAATAAGAATAAAACTAATATGTGGAATTCAAACATTGATCTAAATTATTTCGTAATCTACAAATAATAAAAGGTCATAGTTGTACTGTCTGATTCTATATTAAATGTAGTTTTTAGTATACACATTTACTTCGGAATATTGTGTAGTTATTGAGAAACGTTGGAAATTTTCAGTTTTCCATATTTCTCCTAATCCTAAAATTATAGATTATGTAACATTTGATTTACAGTGAAATTTGCTACCAAGAGTATTTTGCTTAATTTCTTATAATTAGCAGCGATAATATAACTGATGAAAGTTGAATCAAATGAGGGAGACGTTTCCGCAGTCTGAAAAATAATTTGAAATGACTTCTCCTAAAGATTTCACTTTTATTAATATTAACGTTTTTTGCTGTGCATATCAATCATCAAATAAGCGATGTATAATGAAATGTACTATTAATCCTTGTAGTTGTTACGATTAATTGTTTAGTAATAATATAATATATCCTTGAAGTTGGGTTTAATAACGTCAACATCATCGAAGAAATTTAAGAAATAATTTTCCTCAGATTCCTAGCAGTACAAATCATACATTTCTAAATCCAGGTTGAAATTTTCCATAATCTGCAGGAACCGAATTTCGATTAATAACATGGAACCAATTTTACAAGTCATGTAGTTTGAATATAATTTCGTGAAACAACTTCTGGAACAACTTCTGCTAAAGATAGCACTTTTATTTTTGCCATTTTTCTATAAATACAAATCATATATTAATAGTATAAATTTGTCACAATCTCATGTAATTGTTTTTCGAAAAATTGGCTAGAACACATGAAGTAATTGAAAATCCCAAATCCCAAATCCTAAATCCCAAATCCTGAATCTTAAATCCTAAATCCCAAATCCCAAATGTAATGAATACATGTAATTGAATATATAGTAATCCTGGCAATACGAGAAATATGAAAAATAATGAAAAACCTAAAACTCGACATTTTTTGAAAGACATTTATTTACACGATATATCTCTCAATAATTACCCAACATATAGGCGTATATCGAAACAAACCATATTTAATAAAGAATCGGTCCGTGCAAGAATGGACATTCTATAACATGCAGATTAGAAAATATTTTAGAACAAAATTTGAATTTCACGTTTTAGTTTGTCGCCACGTGTTAGCTGCTTATGGTCCTCTTAATGAATAAATAAGTGATATATTATATTAAAAATTAAATTATACCCTTTAAAATATTAGAAATACCTGTTAAATGTAAAAAAGAGTTTCAAAAAAATAAAATTTAAAATTGATTTGTCGTTAACTATAGGCAACCCGTTATACTCTAAATATGATTTATTATGTTATTTTGATATTTTCCGATATAAATATTACAAATGACAATTTAAAGTATTTTTTATATGAAATTCAATGATTTAAAATATCAAGATGTCAATGTTTGCAAAATTAAAGTTGAAAAAATAAAAGTTGTTTAAGTTTTGCGTAATTGATATTATTGCCTTTTTCATTATGTTGCCAACTGTACACGAAAATATGTTTAAAAATAATGATAATTGGTTATAAATTAATTTATGACATTTCATAATATAATTGATAAGAAATGGCAATTTAAATAAAATTAGTGTACTTCATACACTAATTATAATTTCAAAATTCCAATGTTTTCAAAATTAAAATGGATTCTAAATCTTTATCCATCTATTCTACGTACTTGTAATAATTACTTATATAGGCTAAATTGCTATTTTTTAACAATTCTATTTGACCTTTTTGACCTACATAACCTCTACATGTCCGACGTGTATACAGCAACTTTTCAAAAACAGCTTTCCCTATTGCATATCGTGTAGCTGGAGTCGTGAATTTCCATGTCTAGCAAACTGTTCTGCAAACTTAATTAATAACAGAAGAAGAAAATGGAGTTACGCGTAGGTGTTATGAACTACGAATGGGGAAAATTCGGATCGAATAGTGAAGTTGCTAGACTGCATCAAAGTGGTGACGATGAAGTAACCATCGACGAACAGATTCCATACGCCGAATTATGGATGGGTACACATGTAAATTGTCCGTCTTATATCAAATCTACGGGTATGCTCCTGAGCTGCGTCCTGCAGAATAACCCAGGATATTTGGGTGATCCTAGTGTGAAAGAATTTGGGCCAGATTTGCCTTTTTTGTTCAAAGTGCTCAGCGTTAAAAAGGCGCTAAGTATTCAGGTGCATCCTAACAGGGAACATGCGAAGATGTTGAATAAAGACCGCCCAGATATTTATAAAGATGCCAATCACAAACCAGAGCTTGCAATTGCACTCACTGATTTCACTGCTTTGTGTGGTTTCAGACCATTTGGCGAAATTCAAAATAATTTAATAGGTTGTATTTTAGTCCCTTATTTTTTCTAATTTTTTTTTTATTTATCTTTGATTGTTTTAGCTATGTGTGAAGTTCAAGATATTATTGGGGATGACGCGTATAATGCTTTTTTGGAGGTTAAAGATCAGGAAGCTGCAGACACTCAACTTGAAGAATGTTTCAAAAATCTGATGTCAAGTTCGGAAGATGTCATCAAAGATGCCTTGGAGTGTTTATTGGAACGTTTCCCGCGTGAGACGAATGCCAGCCACGAACAAATGGATATTTTCAATTGGATATACAAGTTAAATCAGCAGTTTCCCAATGATGTTGGGTGTTTCGGGCCAATTTTTATGAATATACTGAAAATGTGCCCAGGAGAGGCTGTTTTTCTTGGTGCAAATGAAATTCATGCTTATTTGGAAGGAGGTAAATCTTGACAGAAACTTTAGGTTATCTTGAAAACATATAGCTTATGTTTCTTTAATTACTGTAGGTTATGTTTCTTTAAAATACGTAGGTTATGTAATGATATTGATAATTTATGTATATCCTTTCAGATTGTATTGAATGTATGGCAGCATCAGATAATGTCATAAGGGCTGGACTTACACCGAAATTCAAGGACGTTGAAACACTTTGCAACATGTTAAATTATCATGGAGCACCTACGTCTTCAAAATTATTTGAGCCTTCTAATGAAAATGTTCATACACAGATTTTTCGACCACCTGTACCTGATTTTGCAGTGTCTGTAACTACTGTTAGTACTTTAAGTCTTTAAGTTCCTCTCTAATTAAACATGAATAATTAAATCTTTATTAATATTTGCAGGTTTCCGCAGGGGATACTGCAATGCTAGTGAGGCGAAAAGTCGCAAGCATTGCTATATTCACGAAAGGTTATGCGTACACTCATGATGATATGGTATGTACTGCTGGTACTATTTTATTCATTCCAGCCAACGCTGAGGTGTTTATTCTTGATGTGAAAGAAGATATTACATGTTATATCGGCATGGCTAATGTTTAATTTCTTGTTGCATTTTTCTCTTATACGTTTTATTACAAATATATTTTATGTGAGTTTTTGGAGAATTTATTTGTATTTTTGTTAATATTTTAATTTTATTTATGATCCATGTTTTCTAATCTTTAAGGGTAACGATTGAAATTTTTTTCATAGGAATTTGAACGTCAGGATGGTTATTTGAATTGTTTTAAAATTAGTTTTATTTTTATGATTTTTGCAAGTGTATAATGCAAATGCGATTACCACAACGATATGCAGATTTGCACGTAATTCTTCTTTCAAAACTCATAATTTTATGTTGATTATATTAATTTGCGTGTGGTATGTGTCAATTGTGCGATCACTTCGTTTGTCTCTTTGTACCTAACAATTGTTCAGAGACTCAAAGATTTGACTACGTTACTTGTCCTTACTTGAAGAGTCCATATTTCTCTCAATTTATTCAATTTCGGCGCGTTAATTTTGCATAAACGTTCGATTTTCTTGAATCGAAATTTTGAACAACTGACGATCGATATAATGTATTTAACAACTAGCATGGAATGGTACCCTTTTCTCATAAGTATGATAAATTGGTTCAAGGATAACTTTTTCCATGGGGTATCAAAAACTTTTGATAAGTTATTTTAATTTATTAAGCATTTTCATGGTTTTATAGAACTAGAACTTGATTTTGTATCTTTTTTACATGTTTCCCCGATTCATTCGAATTTATTTTTATATATTTGAATTCCTAACGGATTAATTTTAAACCTTTAAATTTCGCCAAATTTTTGGTTAGTAAAAGATATTTGTGTGCTTGTTCTCTTTATTATCTACTTCTGCTACATTACAATAGTTTCCAGTGTGGGTTATATTGGTTTTATGTATTTATGGGTCATTTTCCGGGTTTTCAAAATTTATAGGTGTGAAGGTGTTTCACAATTATCCTGCAGCGATGGTGGTCGAAGCAACAGGAGGTCCAGGTGTTGTTGCTGAAATAATGATTTATTTAAACAAAACAAATATTCAACTTTCATAATAAATTATTTTTATAAACTAATTACTGTGGTGCGGCTGGTTAGACTAGTGGGTACCTCGCCACACCAGCGGACGAGGTTGGAGTGTTCGATCTGGGTATCTCCTTATGTGGATCATTCACAAACTACATTGATTTCCGCAATGATTTCAATTACTACACACATATACACTATATACCACGTACTCAGAACAATCCATACTATCAGATAAAATCAATAACAAATAACAGCACAAAAATGTAGGAAACATTAGATATTAATAAAACATTAAAATAAATATACATGGAACATGTCTGAAAGACCTTAAAATATCGATAGACGGTAAAATATACGAATTTTATTTAATTCATGCATTTAAGTTTGGAGTATTACTTACATCTTCTGCAACCCCGACCATGATTATGACCAACATGATCATGTCCAACATGATCCTCTGCTGGCATCGGTGCAGGAGAGGCAGACACCAATCCCAACTAAAATAATATTTAATATGCACATCATTCATATATTACAAAGTTATATTTTAATTTATCGAAAACGTACCAATGCAGAAACGACAACCACGAAGAAAGCCACGAAGAATGCTAATTTCATTTTGATTTTTCTCTGATTTTTCAATCAGACTGAATTTATTTAGTTCCCCAATACGTATTTATAGTAACACTTAACAATAGAGGATAACATTTGTCAAGTTCATCTTTTCACAAATAGAAACATGTAGTAATAATAATTACATCGTAATTTTATTTATATTGAAGGTAATATTTACTGCTCCCTTTTGTATGGTGTGACTTCCTGTTTTTCACTTTATGAATCAGGTAGTTAATTTATCTCAGATTTTGAAATAACTATACCGGGACAATATATAATTCCTTATAAATGATTGTAATTTTATATGGTAATCAAATTTGTTATTGACTTGTTGGTTATTCGATATTGTTATAAATAATCTTGGTGAAAGTTGGAACGCAACGTGGCTCAATGGTCTAGGGGTATGATTCTCGCTTTGGGTGCGAGAGGTCCCGGGTTCAAATCCCGGTTGAGCCCATGTTTTCCTCCTATTTTTCATTATTGATGGCCAAAATGTTTATATAAAGATAATTGTAATTGTGAAAATTATTTGCACAGGGGCAAATTCGTTTCAATGCATAGAATTAACTAATTATATAGAGATTGTTAGCTAATTATAAATCATAGTAAATATAAGTATATTATCTCTGCTTTTTTGTTCAATTACGTGCGTTTGTGGATCTGATATATAAATTGGGAGAAAGGCGCTAATCAGTTACGCATAGAGTAAAGTGAAATAATTAAGGGGACCAGAGAGTAATTTGGATATTGTAGTGAGAATATTCGATGCTCATACGCCCACTTATTGGAAGTATGTAGAATCGACGAATTCAGAGTCGGATTAAAGTAAGGATACCAGACGTTCCGCGTCCCGGGATATCCAGACTTTAGCTAAATTGTCCCAAATTTTGTTGATTAGAGCCCTGGGTAAACTCTCCTCTCCATTTGAGTTATAAAGAATCGGAAGGTACCGTCTTCTTCTTTTCCGAACTAGTCGCGAGGACCACGAAATATAACTAAAAGCTTTTTCTTGTTCTCCAATACAGCAGCTTCTTTCGTACGGATGGTGCTGTCTTTCTTTCCCCAGTCCAGTTCCCAGTACTCCTATTTCTCTCTCTAGGTAACACTGTCTTGTTTCGAGAGGTCTAGGTAGTCATTCTGTAGTATTTTGAATTTTTTGATGTCTACATTCATGTGCACAAAATAGTTGTTTGGCAAAGAGATGTGCATCCTTACTAACTAACTTATTGGGTTAGGAGCAGGCACGCCGAATTATGAGGATACAGGAATAATGATCTAAACCAAATTAAGAGGTAGGAAATCAAGTATAGAAGGTAGGTTGAGACTAATTGGGCGTTGGTAACATGATCTATTCTATTTTCAGTAATGAAACTAACAATAAGTAGAATGAGACATGCAATTAAAGGTTGTTTATTAAAATTATAATGGCCAATTATAATTATAATGGCCATACAATCGATTCAATCCATTCAATATAATAAGAAACCCTTGTGTAAACTGCAGGATTATTTCCGAGTCCACATGCTTTCCCAAAAGATGTCACACTAATTATAATATGTTGTCCCCAGGCTTTGTCCCCGCTCTGAACTTGAAGCGGGCCACCCGAATCCCCTTGACAGGTATCCTTATTCAGTTCACCAGCACATATTTGCGTGTTAAAGTCAATTCCATTTTTCAATCTCCTAGTACTGGTCGTTGCATAAATTCGCTGACATTCTTCGTAGGAGTATGGACGCAATACTACATTTTGAAGATGATCCGAAGCACTTCCTCCAAAACTGGTCAATCCCCAGCCTGTTGCACCCCATTTCTTTTCCTTAATCTTGATATCTGTTTGCAGACATGCTGGCTGTACATAATTATTGATAATTGCATTAGCAGGCAGCTCAATTAAAGCGATATCATTGTACACTGATGGAGCTCTATAATTTGGATGAATTATAGTTCGAGCAACTTTAAAGTTTTGTGGTTTTGCATCGTCTGTGGTCTGTTTTAGATTTAAGTCACCAAGGCGAACATGTTTTACTGGTCCCCTTCAAAAATTGTCGTGGTTAATATAATTTAATTGTCAAACGTGTTTATCTACTTACGTGTGTGGATTTATACAATGGGCAGCGGTAAGGACGTATTTTTCACTTATTAAACTTCCACCACAGAGCCAACTAATATTCTTTTCATCCCCATAACCAAGGGCAGCCTAAAATATTGCGATTTAAATAGCACTTAAAGTAATCAAATTGAATACTCATACCATGTGAGGAAATTGAAAAGGCTCTGCATCTTTACCTCCCACGATAATAGGGATTTGTATATCTTCAGAAGTCATATGTGTTACTTTACTTTGAAGTTCTGCCTTTTTCGGCTGATTTTCTGAATTAATTAATTCAGGAAGTGTCTTTTCTCGAATGATACTTAGGAGAACAGGTGGTTGATTCATTTCAAGGCATTCTAAAATATATAAATGATGTATTTCTAATTCTAACATATAAAAGGTGATGCATTAAGCTGGGCAGATATTAAACGATAATAACATACTTCGTTTACTAATATCTCCAACATTTCTTTGTAAACCACAGCAAACAATTGGTTGCATTCCTGTGAAACCACAATGATCCGGTTTTCCTTTGTTTTTAATTATTTGAAATGCACTTGGACAGTTTTCAATAACTTGACATGTACCTTCTTCACCATTTGATAATTCACATTTATCTGTCAAAGTAATCTGCTTTAAGAATATGGCTAAACCAGTGAAATAATTACATACCATTTACATGACTCTGTGCGTTAATTATAATTACAATTAACAATAATAAAATCCATCTGTAAATCTGTATATACGGTCTACAAGATATATCCATCGTTTTTGTTTACTTAGAAACCGGCTTGCTTTATAGGTGGACAATTAACAACTAAACTTTAAAATGTGATTTGGAACATTCAAATAGAATTGATGAAATAGCCATGGGATGGAGGGGTCATTCGAATTGCAAAATTATGAAATATTGTATACTTGTAATTAATTAAGAATTATACTACTCTGTCGTACTTCCTGATAGTTCTGAGAGGAATGTATTCCCATCGAATTTTTATGTCACATACACAATGTAATACATATTTCAACTGTAACATCAGCAAGTTAGATTGTATTTCTACCCGGCTATGTCTATCTCATTCCTGTATTACCTTTCTTGCGTTTCTACACTTTCCTCTTCAGACTTCTGAACACCGCTCTTTTTCTACCGCTGTTGCCAATCTTGACGGCTTGAGCACCTCGGTCACTTAGTTTTTAACCACACAAGGCTTCACTCATCTCTTCCTGGGCGCCCGGTAGGTGTGACATACCTCATATAATAAAGCAAATGTTTCATAACTTCAAACCAAAGTAAGTTCGTGATTTCAACTCTTGAACAAGACACTTCCAGAGTTCATGGAAATTATTTGTCCGACATTACTGCTTCGGGTGGTTGTACAAAGATAGTTTTTATTATTCTATTTAAGGGCTGCTCAACCTGGATCGTCGTGATCAATCGGTAGATCCCGATCGACGGGTGAGCTAGCCTTGTACTATTACCTTAATGTAGTCTATTATAGTGATTCTCAACCATTGTACCGAGGCAGTTTTGTGTGCCACCCCTCTATTTATATTAAAGTTTGGACAAATTAGATCGGGGGGGGGGGGGGGGGGGGGGTGTTCCGCAAACGTTTTTAGGTGGGAAAGGACGGGCCATTGTAAGCGGCTGTCAAGCAATGGTCTTTTCTCGCAATACGTACCAAAACTTG
>JAODAC010003098.1:16911-35185 GCA_027575185.1 Mimaenictus wilsoni
TTCACTCTTCCGCCCGTTGGGGGGGGGGGGGTTTTCTTCTCCCCCCCTTTGTTTATTGATTAAGGTGTGAGGGTAGTGGGGGGGGGGGGGGGGGGGGGAGATGAATCACCAATGTTTTTAGGTTGAGAATCACTGTCATATATAATAGCTTTTAAAACAATGTATATTTCATCAATCTAGTAAAAAACCTTGATTCAGAGCCGTTATACAAATAATACTTTATATATTTATAATATAATTTAATTTATCCAATTATAATGCCCATACAATTGATTCAATCCATTTAATATAATGCGAAACTCGGGTATAAACTGCAGGATTATCTCCTAGTCCACAACCTTTCCCAAATGATGTCACACCAATTATGATATGATGGCCCCAGGGAAGATCCCCACTCTGCACTTGATTATTCTTTTCGCCAGCACATATTTGCGTTTTAAAGTCAATCCCATTCTTCAATCTCCTGCGACTTGTCGATGCATACACAGGCTGACATTCTTCAAATGAATATGAACGCAATCCTACATTCTGAAGATGATCTGAGGGACTACCTCCGAAAGTGGTTAAACCCCAGCCGGAGGCACTCCACTTTGTTTCCGCGATATCGGTTGTTGTTTGTAAACAGGCTGGCCGTACGTAGTTATTGATAACTGCTTTTGAATTCAGCTCAATTAGAGCGATGTCGTTGTATGCTGACGGTGCTTTGTAATCCGGATGGACGATAACTCAAGCAATTTGAAAATTTTGTGGTTTTGCATCGTCTGCGGTCAATTTTAAATTTAAGTCACCAAGTCGAACAAATCTTACTGGCCCACTTCTAAAAATATATTTCATTCGTGTATCAAAGGTCAAGTACTTATAGTAAATTGCTGAGTTCCTTACGCAATTGGACGTATACAATGTGCCGCGGTAAGAACGTATTTTTCACTAATTAAGCTCCCTCCACATAGCCAAAGAATATTGTTTGCATCACCATAACCAAGTGCAGCCTGAAATAATGTAACTTAAGAATAATTCATATTTACTTACCACTTAAATGTAACTTTACCATATGTGGAAATTGTAAAGGATTTGCATCTGCACCACCAACGACGGAATAAATGTTTCTTGCTTTATTTTGAGTGCCATTAATTAGAGCGTCCTCCCTCTTCGCACGAATTTCTGAAGGTTTTCCAAACATTTCGAGACATTCTGGAATAAGAAATGGTTTTACCATTCTATGCTTTTCTCTATTTACCATAATACTTTACCTACTAATTTCTCCAACATTCTGTGAATTTCTCAAAACCAATAATTCACAGCATACAATCGGACGCAATCCTTCAAAACCACAATGTTTTGGTATCCCTCTGTTCCGAATAAGTCGAATGGCACCTGGACAATTATTTATCAATTTGCATTTTCCTTCTTTGCCGTTTGCTAATTTACAACTATCTATAAACAAATTAGAAATTTAAGAACTAAAATCCCGCAGAATGAAAGTTTCTTACCATTCAATTGATCTTGGGCGTTAATTCTACTTAAAATTATCAATAGTAGAGGCACATTATATGAAGAAATATACATTGTATAAGATATGTTTAAACGGCTGCTGGTGTGTTAATTAACAACGGAACTTAAGTGTTTCCATTTTTGGTTTTTTATTGGTTTACAGTGTGGTGGGGTCATGACCATTAGGAATTCCAAAATATTGTGCGTACGTTAGTTTCATCACGTACACCTTATAGAATTGTAATTGGTATGGTGTGAAAATAATGGAAGGTATTTCGTTTATTTTGTCAAGGTTATTGATCAAATAATTAATAGAAATGTAAAGTAAGTATGTGGGTAGAATAAAAACTAATCACAGATCGCGGCTCACTGATTTAGGTTCGATGTGATTTTCGTTCTGGGTGCAAGAGGTTCTGGATTCAAATCTTGGTTTTGTCCATCTTAATTTTGGGTGATTATTTCCAAAACCATTAAGCCTCTTGCATCGACCGACATATTCCTCCATTACCATTTGCATTTTCTTAATTGACAAAGCGACTCTTCTGATCTGATATTCTATCGCTCTAACTTTGTGAATTTAATTCTCTCTCTCTCTCTCTCTCTCTTACATAGAAAGGCATGGCACATTGTAACTACACAGTATCTCTTCTAAATTCCCATCTCGAGTGCTAGGTTTATCGTGAATTTGAATTGATGTAAATAAGAAATTTTGAACGCTATCATAGTAAAATTCATGATGGGTAATTAGGAGAACAGAACAAACAAGGAGTTGTACAATGAGCAATGTTCTAGGCGGATCAGACAACTGGTTTTATTAAGTCGATTCGGGGTTTTAAAAGGGGTGCTTTTAAAACGTTTTCATTGGCCAATACCTCCCCCTCTCTCACACCCCTCTATTTATTAATCTTTTTAAATCTTACATACCAAAGCTTCGCACATTGTAACTATCTTCTGAATGTATCTTTTGATCACCTGATACTGCAAGACGGATTATTTACCACAATTTCATTGGTGCCCCTATCTCCCTTCCAATACCTCTGTCTCTATAACTCTCCCTCTATAACTTCTCCATCACACATGGCACTATAGTGTCTCTTGCGAACTCCTGATAACGTAAAAGTGACAGTGCACCGTACCGAGATGTGACAAATTGAAAATCCGCCCATGATTAATCCTACTGAATTAACTTCTATTGGGATTAGTTGGTAAGCCTGGGATAATAATAATCGATAGGATAGGCGGGAGTTGAAATGTATGAGATATTTAGGAAGTAATGCCTACGCTCAAGAATTACATCAAAAGAAGGCTACTTGCTGTGAGTGTAAATCAATTTTACCACAATACATATTCATTTTTTATTTCTTTTTATTTCTCTAATCAGCACAGAAAATTAATTCTATTGACGTCTTCTTTAATTTGAGGAGTCAATGTATACTTTAGTTTAATCAATTATGATGGCCACACAATTGATTCAATCCATTTAATATAATATGAAACTCGAGTGTAAATTGCTGGACTGTCTCCAAGACCGCAACCTTTCCCAAATGATGTGACACCAATTATGATATGATGTCCCCATGGCGTGTCTCCACTCTGTACTTGAAGTGGACCACCCGAATCTCCTTGACAGGTATCTTTATTCTGTTCGCCAGCACATATTTGCGTTTTGATATCAAGACCATTCTTCAATCTTCTGGGACTTGTTGAAGCATACACACGCTGACAGTCTTGAAAGGAATATGAACGTAATCCCACATTCTGAAGATGATCTGAGGGACTACCTCCAAAACTGGTTAAACCCCAGCCGGTGGCACTCCATTTTGTTTCCGAAATATTGGTTTCTGTTTGTAAACAGGCTGGTTGTACATAGTTATTGATGACTGCTTTCTTATCGAGTTCAATTAAAGCAATGTCGTTGTATACTGATGGAGCCTTGTAATCTGAATGGACGACAACTCGAGCAATTTTAAAATTTTGTGGTTTCGCATCGTCTGTGGTCTGTTTTAAATTTAAGTCACCAAGGCGAACAAATCTTACAGGTCCACTTCCAAAAATATAAACAATTAATGTTTTATTAGGATAGGACTTTGAGTTACTTACGCAATTGGACGAATACAATGAGCCGCGGTCAGAACGAATTTTTCACTAATTAAACTCCCTCCACACATCCAAAGTATATTGTTTTCATCACCATAACCAAGTGCAGCCTGAAATAATAACTTATAATTAAATCTAAACATACTTAAAACGTATTTAAAACTTTACCATATGAGGAAATTGTAAAGGATATGCATCTTCACCACCCACGGCAGAAGGTTGCTGTTCATTCAGAGGAATTACTGAATCATTACTCAAATTAATTTGAGGTTCCTCCCTTTTCGTACGATTTTTAGGATTAACTGATAATTCATGATCTGCACTCACTCCTCCCGAAGATACGAAGATATGTTTATCAAACATTTCCAAACATTCTAGAATATTAAAACTGGTTCTATTAAATATTATTCTCTTTTTGCTCACATACTTTGTCTGCTAATCTCCCCAACATTCTGTGAATTACTCAGTAATTCACAGCAAACAATCGGACGAGTTCCTTCAAAACCACAATTGTCCGGTTTTTCTTTGTTCCGAATAATCTGAATAGCATTTGGACAATTATCTATTAATTTACATTTTCCTTCTTTTCCGTTTGATAATTTACATTTATCTGTAAAACAAATTATCGAAGATAAAATAACGAAAACGATTTTCTACAAAATTAATTTACCATTCAAATGATTTTGTGCTTTAATTGTAGTTACAATTAACAATAATAAAGCTACATTATAGATATGTACACATATTTTATATGATTTACCCATGGCTTTTGAACACTATAGAACCGGCTTGATTTATTGCGTGTTGATTAACAACTGAACTTGCGTGTTTGTCATTAAGTCCGTTGGTAGGATTTCTTTTTGAACTACTTGGAGGGGTCATGGTCACTGGAAATTCCAAAATACTAACATGATACACTGTTTACCACGACGAATTGTAGAATTACATTTAATGAGAATTGAACTAAGTTATTTCCTTCAATCTATGATTCCTTTTCAAAATATAAACTTTTGTGGTAACAACTTGATTGATTCGTTTTTATTCAAAGCTATCTACCAAAGGTAGAAGTTATTACGATATATGTTTTACTTTCTATTTTTAATATAATCAAAGGTAACTGTACAGGAATAATAAAAGTGCTTTGCCTATCGCGGCTCAATGGTCTAGGGGTATGATTCTCGCTTTGGGTGCGAGAGGTCCCGGGTTCAAATCCCGGTTGAGCCCGTTTTTTCTCTATCAGTAAGGTATGACCTCTTCTGTTCTTGCTCTAATCAGGGTTTAAGTGATCACTACATCTCTTACGAGGTATTCCGAGGGTTCTTTTTCCTCGTTTCCCAAGATATATCTCTTGGGCCCGTTAAAATATATCTATCTATCTATCTCTTGGGCTATTCGGATTATTCTTGATTCGTCCATCCGCCGGCGCCGTTCCATTCGAGCTTTTGGTCCTTGCACCATTGCAGAATGTCTTCTATGTTCTTGTAAATTCTGCGGATGTATTCATCCTTTTTCCGGCCTGGGAAAGTTTTTCCTCTGTTGTTTTTTCTCAGTATTTTGATTTCTGCTGGTCTGAGTAGTTGGCGTATCTGCATGTGTTTCCACTGAGTATGTCAGGATAAGTCTAACTTCTGCCTTAGAGAGGGTTACTTTAGCTTCTATTCTCAAGTGCTTATCGTTCCATATCGTATTTTTAGGACAATTAAAGCCAGGTCAACTTAAAGACCTGACAATATAGATGTAATTTTTGAAATAAAATGAATGACATTTTATAAGTAGTCTCCTCTGATCCTACGATCTAAACCACTGAAGAAAACTTAAAAAATAACTGACAGAATTTGTTTCCTTGATGAATTGAAATGGACTAAATTATGAAAGTTTGAAGTAAATATGTTCAATAAGTAATACCAAACTCAAAATAGTGAGGTTAAAGATCATTATACTTCCTAATCATATTCGTTTTCCTATATCGAGAAATCATAGGTTCCAATAAAATCAAAGTATATTTATTCGTACTCAAGTTGCTCAAGAATTTTTAGTTATCCCCCTTTTTGGGAAGAGAAATAAATGCCTTTGCGAACTTTCCTTTGTAATGCGACGCAAGGTGTTGGTGAGAGTGACCTACCTTTGTGACTTTGAGACACTGTTAAGCATCGATTCAAAAGCTCTGACAATTCCAACAGATACATATATACAAGATACTAGTATGTTATTTGTTAATACTATTTATTAATACTGCAATAAATAAATGATAAACTGTAATAAATAAATATTATAAGTACAATGTCTTCTTTAAACACTTTTGACCTTATTTGACCTTATATGAACATTTACTAATAGTCAGGTTAATAATTCTTCATAATCCTGAATTTGCTTGATTAAGATTTAAGGATTTAAGATGGCCAAACAACTGATTCAATCCATTCAATATAATTAGAAACTCGCGTGTAAACTGCAGGTTTTTCTCCAAGACCACACGCTTTTCCAAATGACGTCACACCAATTATAATATGATGTCCCCAGGATTTGTCTCCTTGTCGAACTTGAAGCGGACCACCAGAATCCCCTTGACATGTATCCTTATTCAGTTCACCAGCACATATTTGCGTTTTGAAATCGATTCCATTTTTCAATTTCCTGGCACTTGTCGAAGCATACACTGATTGACATTCTTTGAAAGAAAATGAACGCAATTCAACACTCTGAAGATGATCAGACTGACTACCTCCAAAACTCGTCAAACCCCAGCCGGTTGCGCCCCATTTCGTTTCCGGGATCTTTGTCTCTGTTTGTAGACAAGCTGGCTGGACATGAGTATTAAAAAGAGCATTGGAAGAGAGTTCTATTAAAGCAATATCGTTGTATACTGAGGGAGCTCTGTATTGAGGATGTAGAATAGCACGAGCAACTTTAAAATTCTGAGGTTTTGCATTGTCTGTCGTCAGCTTTAAATTAATATCGCCCAAACGAACGAATTTTACAGGACCATCTCTGAAATGCCAAATCTCAAAAATCCATATTTCTCTAGGTAACAAAAGAAAACTTACGCGAGTGGATTGATACAATGAGCAGCGGTTAAAACATATTTTTCACTTATTAAGCTACCACCACATAACCAATTTATGTAATTTTCTTTGCCATAACCAAGAGCAGCCTAAAATTGCGAAATCTTAAATATACTCAAATTTTATGTGGGTATATTTACCATATGAGGAAATTCCATGGGGTTTGCATCTTCTCCTCCTATAACTTGTGGAACCTCTTGTACGGGAAACGTATCCGTCGTGTTTCTTAGAGTTGCCCGCACTTCCCTTTTCAAACGAATTTCAGAATCTGATGTTAATTCAGTTTCTATGATAGGCCCTCCCAAAGAATAATCCGTCGGTTGCAACTCTGCACCAGGTCCTCCCACGGGAATGGGAACTGCACCTGGATAAATTTCCATACATTCTGAAAATTTCGTTAAGTTATTTCCAATGAATTAGAAATTAGCCACTAATTTACTTTGTTTGCTTATCTCTCCAATTTGTTTCTTCAATTCACAGCAAACTATTGGTCGGTTGCCTTCAAATCCACAATGATCAGGTTTTCCTTGATTCTTGATAATTTGAATAGCACTCGGACAATTTTCAATAAGTTGACATTTTCCTGGTTTTCCATTCGATAGTATACATTTGTCTGGGGTATTTTAAAGTAAGGATAAACATTTAAATAAGTACGTTTTTAATGGAAAATTATTTTTACAAACCATCAACCTGTAGTTGAGCATTGACTGCGACGAAAATAAGGTATAACAAAGACACCAAAAGTGTGTAATTTCGAAATGATGAATCCATCACTTTTTTACTTAACTAAAATAAATTAAAAAAGACTTGCTGTGTTGGTAGATCGCAAACAACTAAAATAAATTGTATGTCTACATGCATGAGTAAGATTTTGCAATTGAACTGTTGGTGGGGTCACTGGTAAACAGGGATTTACAATATACCGAGAAATGTGTAAGTGGTACACGTTGCTGGATTTTAATAAAGAGGAAGTAATTATCTATCAACTTATATAGTTTTAAAGGAGATAGTACTACTTCAATTTGACTTTTCAAGATAATTAACTTTATTCATTTATACATAAATGAATCATGAATGAGTCTGTAAATTATTAAAATTTTATTTTTCTAACAGTTTTCAATTAACTTATTAAACTCAAGTAACTCGTTAACTCAATCACATTATATCAGTCATATGGCGGGACCAATCATTCCACAGAATCTTTTCACTTTCAGTGACGGGTCACATAAAAGTACGAGTATATTTAATAAATATTCCAAGATCGTTATCATATCCTTATCTTTAGCCCTCCCTCATGTGGGTTCCAGGCTACAAAGGCTTACCCGGCGATGACATGGCTGATAAACTATTCAAAACAGAGGCAAGAACCAAACTTATGGGATCAGAACCCTTTTATGTTCTCACCAGTGATGGGCGGAAGAGAGAGATTCATCTATAGGAAGAGGAGATAAAACGAAAAGACTGAGATAACACTCTCGGGCAGGATAGCCAGTAGGCTAAACGTCGATTAAAATCTCATAATAACCAAAAGGTACAAGAACTATCACGGCACGAGTTAAAAATATACTCTGGAATCATAACAGACTTTGTGTCTTAAGGAACCATCTGAAAAAATGGGAAAGGAGTCCACCGAACTAAACAGGCTATACCACGAGAACGCTTATACAATCTCCTTGGCTAGGATTTCCTACTAGCCGAGTTACAGCCCAAGGATGTATTGATGATCATAAATATCTTAAGGCTCCTTTCATATTAGGTAGTTGGGACAGAACAATAGATTAGTCTGGTCGCAGTTTGCAAGCTCCGTGCTAGCTAACATATTTAGACCTCTTTCTATTTATGTATAAAACACGGTGGAATTAAATTTTATTTTATTTATACTGTAATACTGTATTCATAATAAATAAATATTCCAAGGATGTTGTTTTTAAAACCCTTTCCATCATTTGACCTTTTATGAATTATCTCTTTGTAAACATATACATAAACATATATTGGCTAATAATTCCTAATAAACATAATTTTTTACATTATATTTAAGATGGCCAAACAACTGATTCAATCCATTCAATATAATTAGAAACTCGCGTGTAAACTGCGGGTTTATCTCCAAGACCACACGCTTTTCCAAATGACGTTATCCCGATTATAATATGATGTCCCCATGGTTTGTCTCCTTGTCGAACTTGAAGCGGACCACCAGAATCCCCTTGACAAGTATCCTTATTTAGTTCGCCAGCACACATTTGCGATTTGAAATCAATCCCATTTTTCAATCTCCTGGAACTTGTCGAGGCGTAAACTGATTGACATTCGTTGAAGGAATATGACCGCAATTCTACATTCTGAAGATGATCCGACTGACTACCTCCAAAACTGGTCAAACCCCAACCAGTGGCTCCCCACTTTGTTTCCGTGATATTCATCTCTGTTTGTAGACAGGCAGGTTGCACATAGTTATTCAAAATCGCTTTAGAGGAAAGTTCGATTAGAGCGATGTCGTTATAAACTGATGGAGATCTGTATTGAGGATGTAGGATAGCTCGAGCAATTTTAAAATTCTGTGGTTTTGCATTGTCTGTCGTCAGCTTTAAGTTAGCATCACCTAAACGAATGAATTTTACAGGACCAGCTCTGAAATACATAAATAAATAAAGAAACATATTTACTGAGGTCGGTAAAGAAAACTTACGCGAGTGGGTTGATGCAATGAGCAGCAGTTAAGACATATTTTTCACTTATTAAACTTCCCCCACAAAACCATTTAATATTGCTTTCTTCACCATAACCAAGAGCAGCCTAAATTTGTAAAATATTAAATATAATCAAACTCAAACTGGATATGCATACCATATGAGGAAATTCCAAGGGTTCTGCTTTTTGGCCACCTGCAATTTCGTGAACAGGATCTACCAAAGAAACATCTGTAGATTTCCTTGGAGTTACTCGAACTTCTCTTTTCATGCGAATTTCAGAATCTGGTGTTAATTCAGTCTCTATGATAGGCCCTCCCAAAGAATAATCATTTGGCTGTAACTCTGAACCACCTCCCACAGGAATTGGAACTACAGCTGGATAAATTTCCAAACATTCTGAAACGTCTCGTATTGTTATTTTCAATTAACAAGCAATTACTCACTAATTTACTTTGTTTGCTTATCTCTCCAACTTGTTTTTGTAATTCACAACAAACTATTGGACGTGTGCCTTCGAATCTACAATGATTCGGTTTTCCTTGATTCCTGATTATTTGAATAGCACTCGGACAGTTTTCAATACGTTGACATTTTCCTGGTTTTCCATTCAACAATGTACATTTATCTAGATAATTCGGAAAAATAAGGACATACATTTAAGCAGTTATCAGCTAAGTTAACAGTAAAGTCTATGAGCAAAACTTAGTTTTACAAACCATCTATTTGGATTTGAGCATTCACTGTGATGAACATTAGCGACAATAAAGTCACCAAAAATGTGTAATTCCGCAATGACAAATGCATCACTCTTTACTGGATAAAAAGGACTTGCTGTGTTGGTAGATCACAAACAACTAAAGTAAATCGTGTATCTATATGCACGAGTATGATTTTGCAATCTAACTGTTGGTGGGGTCACTGGTAATCAGGGATTTACAATATACTGAGAAATATGCAAGTGCGTGTACATGTGCCACCAGAAGAAGGCGGTCGGTCAGAACCTCCTAGACTGTTACTTTCCAGAAGTATCGAGGAAGTGCAGAGTCATAAATTCTGCATGGGGATGATGACGAATACTTGCACGATTACTAAATACAGCGCAAGTCGAAGGAGACACTTAAAATTCACCACTGAGATTCTTAGGCTCTTCGTTGTTGTGATAATGTGAACGTTATGAGTGTGCAAGCCCAAGCCGCTGCCGCATTGCAGTCGGGTGCAGAGTCACTTTCTTAATCACTATTTACATATGTCATAAAATCTTCCTAAATTACTTATTTGTAGATATCCGTCAACTACCTACAGAACAATATAACTACACAAATAAACACAGATTGCAAGAATTATATCAATAATTCTTTCACTAATGCACAGTTGATGCTTGCATCAACAATAACTGATATACGTTATTGGATTTAAATAAAGAGTACGTAACTATCTATGGTCATACATATCTTTAAAGAATTTGATTCCTTCATACATATCTATAATCGTTAACATTAGTTTTTCTAATCGTCTTCAATAAAATTTGTTAAACTTGAACATCTCTTTACCTCACGTCATTATTTTTACATTAAAACATAATTTGTCCTCAAAAATAGTTCTAAAAGATCACACATTTCACCACATATTTATGTGATTCTACCTCAAAGTCAAACCAATCCGAGTTGTAAGCATACATAGGTATCTCCCCAGTCTCGCTAATCAAAATGTAGCTAGCAAAACAACAACCAAACACCACAATTGCATATATCTGGTCTTAAAAGAAATTAGATTACAATAAATGCAATGGTGGCATTAGTACCAACTGCATGAACAAAAAAGGTTTCTTAATCTGGGCAATGATTAATAATACCCAATACAATTATGAAGTTTAGCTTCACATTATTTAAGAAATTAGTATTTTTTGTTTGGTATGTTAACAACTTCTCCTTTAAAATCTTCCAATTTACACTTAAAACATCATCATTGCAATTATAAAATACGAATTCTGCATCACCTAAAAAAAGTGCATTATTTTCTTTTCTTTAATGTAAATAATTATAGAATAATATGTTCATACCGCATTGAATGTACTTAAAGATAAGGGTCCAAACATAACAGCATCAATAAATAAATGACAATTCCCCCGCATCATAATCATCAACACATATTTCTGTGTTTCCACATCAAGGTCAAACCAATCCGTATTGTAAGCATACATCGGCATCTTTTCACTCTCATTAATCAGAATCTGTCCAGCAAAACAATAAAATACCATAACCAAACACCATCCAACACCATGGACACAACATCGGACATCTGGCCTCAAAAGAAACTGACTCGTTATCAGTACAATCGTCTAGTGCCACGATTGTACCAGCTGCCTGAACAATTTCTGGCACTGCAACGCATCGCTTCAAACTATCTGATAAATCTAACAGATACATATGTATGTTGCACGCATTTCTTAAGCAATTTGATACGCTCGCTACATTCATTGCACTGAAACTCTGCTTCAATATATGTACCCATTTGGCGTGCTCTTGTACCGATAATCAAAACCACACCAATTGCAAATGCAAAAATGACAGCAGCTGCAAAGAAAACCGTCACCACATTGTACATATTTGTTAAAATGAGTAACCACAGCAATAAAGGGTTATTATTTACAAAGGGAGGCAATACTGTGGAACCAAGCATTCCACAGACCCTTTTCACTTTCAAGGTATAATTTTCGGCCAAACAAACATAACGTTGAAAGTATGTTAAAATGGCACCGCTATAATTATAGATGCTCTGAGCGATTGTTGCCATATTTGCCAAACGATTTGCCCGATCAAGGATGTCTTCACTTTTGTAAGCAAACCACAAGTTATGTTGACAATATTTTGAATAGGATTATTATAATTATAGATTTTTAAATAAATTAAATATCATAATTTATAGTTAATTATTCTCCATCTTCAAATAAGAATATTCAGAATTTTTCGGTGTTGTGCTTAAACATTTCTTTTAGGCTTGTCATTTTGCGAAATGAGCATTTCTAGAGATTTTTCACATACATTTTTTACATACAAAAAACATGTGAAATTCTGAAATCGATTTTTAAAATGCATGGTACTAAAATGCATGCTTTGTAATCATTCATGAATAACAACAGATTTAATTTGAAAATTTATGAATTGCAAGCCTTGCTTGTTATTTACATAAATTTATGAATATTAGAAAATTATCAGTTGTTGAATATATTTTAGGAAAGTGTTAGTTTACATAAACCTAGAAATATTTGTAATTTAATCGAGATGTGGACTAATTTAACTAATCCCCTAGTTAAATTAGTTAGACCTTGAGGCGAATAAATTGTTAATATTGCAGCGATAAATTTCTTTCTCCATTATTTTTTACTCAAGTATATACAGCAAAGCTCTCAATTTTTAAGGATCACAAATAAGCAACAATAAGTAATACACAACTTTATTATCATTCAGAACAAATGAAAAACAACAGTTAATTAATCCTATTTTTCACTACTAAAATCTGAAATACACAAATTTTGAAACCGCGGACTAATGAAATTTCTTGAGGCAAACAATAATTTCAATCCATTCAACATAATAAGAAACTCGAGTATAAATGGATGGATTTTCCCCAAGAGCACCAGCTTTTCCAAAAGATGTAAGCCCAATCAATTTAGGATAGTCCATGACCTTTCCCATAATGAGTATTTGAAAGGGGCCACCAGAATCCCCATGACGGGTATCCACATTTAATGCCCCAGCACACACTTGAGAGCTATAATCAATTCCGTAATTCAATTTCCTCTTACTACTTTCTTAAGATTATCAGAAGTAGACCCACCAAAACTAGTCACAACCCAACCGGCGGCAGTCCATTTTGTACCAGGTATATGAGTTTCAACTTGAAGTCAAGCAGGATGTACGAAATCATTAAAAACTAGCAAACCAGAGTTCAATCAAGGAAATATTATAAAGGGACGGATATTTTTATAAAGTTTACTTACATGCGCCTGTAAAACATTGAAAGATACATTGAAATCTTGTAAGATTCATACCATAATTCTTTGGGTTTGTCATTACTTCCACCAACTACAAATTCATCATCATCATTCCTTCGATGATCAATATAATAATCTTCTTTAATAAACTTGGCACATTCTTGGCATATTCACAAATTTAAATTTTAAACTTCTATATTGATACGAAAGAAACACATACCTTCCTTTGATATTGCACCACTCATGTCGCAGCAAACAATCTGTGGGGTACTTTCCTGATTGCAGTATTTAGGTTTTCCATTATTACTAACAATTTCTAGGAAACTCGAGCAATTTTGTACCGTCTTACATTTTCCTAATTTTCCCTCAAGCAACAAACAATCATCAACGGACAAACAGGTTATTTAATTTTAATTAAATCTTGTTTTCTTACCAACCATTGATGAGTTTTTTTTGAATTAATTACATAAAATATATCACGACGAAAATAAGTAAAGTATCACGCTTATAATATGAAATCATCATGCTTACTTCTCAGAACTAATTAAGATAATTGCAATATACTAACAAAATAAATTTATGTAGTGCATATGAATACAAGATAAGGCCGTGGATTAACTTGGGTCCATTTTGAATGGATTAGCTAAAATAATCTGAAAAAGGAAAAAATATAGCGAAGATTCAATATTTATTATGGCCAAATAATGGATTCAATCCAATCAATATAGTGAGAAACTCGAGTATACACAGCAGGATTATCACCTATACCACAAGCTTTTCCAAAGGAAGTCACACCAATGATTTTAATATAACCACCAGGTTTATCATCACTCCAAACTTGCAGGGGACCACCAGAATCCCCTTGACAGGTATCTTTATAAAGTTCCCCAGCACACACCTGAGTTTTGAAGTCAATTCCATTCTTCAATTTCCGCGGAGGCGTCGTTGAATACACTGTTTGGCATTCCTCTAAGGTATACGAACGTAAAGCCACGTTTTGGAGATGATCTGCAGGACTCCCACCAAAACTGGTTACTCCCCAGCCGGTAGCACTCCAAAACGATTCGGGGATATCAGTCTCGGTTTGTAGACATGCAGGTTGGACATATGTATCGAAAGTAGAATTCGAGGAGAGTTCAATCAAAGCAATATCGTTATAAACTGAAGGGCTTTTGTACCCAGGGTGAATGATACTCCGAGCAACTTTAAAGTTCTGAGGCTTTGCGTCGTCCGTGGTCAGTTTTAAATTAAGATCACCAAGACGGATGTATTTTACTGGACCTCTTCTGTAATACAAAATGAAACCTTGAATATAGAAAGTCGAGGGATCAGTAGAAGGTGTAATGTATCAGAGAGTTCTGGAAGTGCAGGAACAACTGGACAGGGACTTTTTCGCTGAATATTCTGTAACTCAGGCTACCAGATCATAGAACGGTCTGAAGGAAGTCGGAATACAAAACATGTATAGGGAAGAGCAAAGGAAATGGCAATCCTGGCAAGGTCAAGGAAGAAACTGGGTGGGACAGAATGAAAATATGGTTAATGATACAAAAAATGTGTTTCTTTGTTAAATAAAATGTTTCAAAAATACTCACGAAAGAGGATTAATACAATGAGCAGCTGTCAGAACATATTTCTCACTAATTAAGCTCCCTCCACAAAGCCAATTTATATCATCTTCTTCTCCGTAGCCCAGAACAGCCTGAAATTACATTAACATAGCCCACCTCAAATTATAATATTAAAATTAAACATTAAGGAACATAGAACTCTCATACCATATGTGGAAATTGAAATGGAAGAGCATCAATACCCCCAACTGCACCTTCAGGAGGAGGAGAGCTAACTTCTATTGGACTTAATGATAATTTACTACGTGATTCCGATTTCTCTGCCACATTTATTATGTCCCCAAGTGTTAGATCAGACACAATTGGATCTTGTGGTGTCTTCGATATATACAATGTAGGTGGTTTCAAAGAATACTCCAAACACTCTGTAATATGTATTAATATACACCACAATTTCATAATTTTGATAAGTGATTTTTTTTTGTTAGAAAATACATACTTTTCATACTTATTTCACCAACTTTCCGTTGTCTCTCGCAACAAACAACGGGCTGAGTACCTTCAAATCCACAATGTTCTGGTTTACCTTGGTTCCGAATAATTTCAAGGGCACTTGGACAATTTTCAATTCGTTGACATTTGCCTTGCTTTCCATTTGATAACAAACACTCATCTGTAAATTATTACTTAAGTACCAAATTATATTCAATCAAACCAATTTACAGACCATCTACATGGTATTGTGCTGTTATTACAATCAAAACTAGTGAAGAAAGAACAAATAGCATCTGATGAATACTTAGCGATCTTGTCATTGTCGCCGTGCGCAGAATAACCGGCTTGATTCACTGACAACACATCAACATATGCCGGCAAGTGAGGTATATGTGGGAGTGAGAAGAATCTGTAAGTTGTTTGGAGGTCATGGGAAGCAGGGATTTCCATGGCTCTTGGAATTTACAAAGCGATATTCAATTCATAATCACATACGCATTTATTTCTAATTATCCAACCATTTATTGATGTAAATTCTTAAATTCGCACAAAACAGATGCAATGCTAATAATATAAAGGATGATGGTGACCCTGGAAATGCACATTCTTGAAATTGTAATGATTCCATATTGAGAGAAATTGTGGAATTCTCAAATTCATACATAATTTCTCATTACATTATGGAAAATTCAAAACGTTGCAAAGACATCAATTCTTGGCATATTTCCTCACCGTCATATATTAGATCAGGCCACTATCATCCACTATCATACATTTATCATTAACCCCACGAAGAAAATTTAAAAAAGGAGAACCACTAAAACTCACTCACAAGCACCTGACCTGACTTCACAACTTTTGTTTAACCATTCACATGTTTTCGGAACTTCCCTAAGTTGACTATTTCTTTACTTTAGGACTTTGCCCTATCAGTTGACTTGTGATATCTAACAAACTGACTTGTGATATCTAACAACTTGAACCTCTGAGAATTGTGGAGGCAATAAGAACTAAGGCTAATATCCAGTATCACTTATTTCGAATATTTAATCTAAAATTCATCTTTGTTCTTTAATTTTTTGGAAGATACCATCAGTGCGTGTTTACTTTCCAAAGATAGAAGAGGTATATAGAAATTTGAAGTAATTCTTTGGCATGAATTTAAACTATTGACATTTTATTGTATTTCTAATCGTTCTAAAATTGTTCTAAACATCGTGAACATACAAATGAATATATCTCATTATTATTGATCCCAAGTAAAACAAATATGGCGACTCAATGATCTAGGGGTATGATTCACAAAATTTCATAAAACATTACAAATTTAGAAAGTTTACTGTGGCCAAACATTTGATTCAATCCAATCAATATAATAAGAAACTCGAGTATAGACTGTAGGAACCGATGACTCGCAGGACTTTCCAAAAGATACAATACCAATCAGAACGTGATGTCCCATGGGATTATCCTCACTCCTAACTTGAAGAGGACCCGAATTCCTGTGACATATATTCTTATTCTTTTCACCAGCACATAGCTGATTTTGATAGGTAATTCCGTCTTTCAATATTCTCATAGGCGTTGATGAATATAAGGGCTGGCATTCTTCGAAAGTGTATGAACGCAATGCCACCTTTTGAAGATAACTGGAAGGCTCTCCTCTATTATTACTAACTTCCCAACCGACTTCATGCCAGATTGACTCAGCAATATTGGTGTCAGTTTGTAGGCAAGCAGGTTGTACATATTTATCAAAAACTATAGGGGACGAAAGTTCAATTAAAGCGATATCGTTATAATACGATGGTTGTTTATAGTCTGGGTGAAGGATAATTCGGTTAACATTGAAATTCTGGGGTTTTTCATCATCTGAGTCCACTTTTATGTCAAGATCCCCAAGACGAACGTATTTTACTTTTCCCCATCTGAAATTCAAAGTTGTTTTATGTTATTCATATATTTACTTAAAATTTACTCACAATCTTGTATAAATACAATGAGCTGCAGTCAGAACATATTTTTCACTTATTAAACTGCCAGCACATGCCCATCGGATATCATTTTCATCATCATAGCCAAGAGTTGCCTATAATTGTATATAATTACTTGCCTGTGGAAGCTAAACTATTTGTTATAAGTTAATCTCACCACATGTGGAAATTCTGCAGGAAGAGCATTAATACTGCCTATTAAACTGCGAGTATGAACTTTCTTTCCGACTAAATTTCCAGTTGGCTTCAAAGAATTTGATTTTGATATATACTCCGAGCATTCTAAAAATTAAATTGAGTATTCCTATGCTAATCTGATTTTCACATAAATAAACTTACTTTGCTTGCTTATTTCTCCAGCTTCCTTTAATTCACAGCAAACAATTTCAGTATATCCTTCAAATCCACAACGCGCTGTTTTTCCACCATCTTTAATAGTTTTAATAGCATTCGCGCAATTTTCCACAGACGTACATTTTCCTTCTTTTCCATTGAGTAAGGTACATTTACCTATAAGTCCAAATATTATTAAACGTACAAGATTTTATATATTTTTCTCCGACTAACCATTGATTTGTTGTGAGTTAATTTCAGTAAAAACAATCGAAATAAGAATAAACAAGCTGCACAAATTTAACGGCGAAAACATCGTGCTTAACATTCAGATCAACTATTTAATCTGGCGGTAGTTGATCAACAACAGACGATATATATAGTCATGAATTTGGGATATCTTGTGATACTTGTTTGGGGTCACAAGTTGGAATTTCTAAGTATGTGGGCAATTCTCATTCTCAACTCTTTTTTCGCGATTATGAGTTTATTAAAAGTAGGGTTTATATAACAACAATTTTAGTAATATTTTGGTAATATA